>JABFEX010000827.1:0-13291 GCA_013623515.1 Fusarium illudens | reverse complement strand
GGAGCTGGAGCTGGAGCTGGAACTAGAAGAGTCCGAGTCCGATTCGGCGCTCTCCTCGTCAGAGTCGCTGTCCGAGTCGCTTTCGCTTTCGCTGGAGTCGGATTCGGAGCTAGAAGACTGGGCCCGCTTCTGCTTCTTTGTTCGAGGCTCGTCGTCGGATTCAGAGTCGGAAGAGCTCGAATCGGAATCGGAGTCGGAGTCGGAGGAAGACTCGGAGGAGCTGTCGTCGACGGGGGCTTTGCGCTTGAGGTTCTTGGTCGCCTTTGGCTTGGGGGCTTCGGCGGCCTCACTCTCGCTATCGCTGCTGTCGCTGCTCTCGGAGGACGACTCGGCGTCCTTCATGTCCACGTCCCCTCCATCACCGCTGGAATCGCTCTCCTCCGAGCTGCTCGACTTCTTCGCGGCAGCCTTCTTCTTCTTGGACTTGCTAGGCTTGGCGCTAGCATCGCCCTTGGAAGCCTCCCAGGTCTGGAAAACGCTGACGAGCGAAGCGTTGGCCTCGCTGTCGGCGGCAGTCGCCTGCCAGCCCTTCTTCTCTCTCTGCTTCTTGAAAGCGTCGTGGGCACCCTTGAAGGCGTGCTCAGAGAGGAAAGACTCTACCAAGTCCATGAGCTGGCCGGGCGGAGGCGCAGAGGCGGCAGCATCGCTCTTGGCCGCAGCGGCCTTGTTGCTCTTCTTGCCCATGGTGTCTGAGGAAGGCTTGACGGGGTTCAAAGGGTTGTTGGAGAATAGCCACGAAGGAGGGTTTTGTTTCGACCCAGACATGTGCTGGTATCACGGTGCGAAGCCTGGGAATTCGCGATGGCGCAGGAATTGGACGCTCAAAGGCCAAAAATATTTCTTTGAGGCTGGAGGCTGGAGGCTGGAAGCGGATCGACAATGGCTGCCAGAAAATTTCTGTGGACTGGGTGGGGCACGTGCTCTTATCGGCGCTTATCGAAGAGCCCCATTATTTGACCAGGGATTCTGCCAAGTACTCTTGAGGTGGTCCCTGAGTGGGGAAGTAAAACCTGTTAGCCGGCAGGCAGAAGGTACTTGAAATGGTCACTGATGTGTGCCGGGTTAAAGGTATCGCTGTATTACAGAGACTTGTAAACAGCGCTAGCTCAGGGCATGGTACCTTGCTCTAGCAGCCGTCCCTCAGCGACCGAAGCACGTCCCAGCTGGCTGCATCATCGCCTTTTTGGGTTTCTCAAACAAAACAATCCCCAGCTTCAACCCCGTGCTCATTCATTCTCATCACGATACAAACAACAGCAACACTGCCCTCGAAACTGGACTCTGTCTACATCTGAATCGAAAAACATATCGAAAACCCCGATTGCCGTCCCCTTCTTTTGAGTACATCGTCCTTGCAGCGATCTTCTGATCGACTCTGATGGTGTACTTGTTCGTTGCGACCGAGTAACAACCACCTTGCATCGCAAGCATGAACGCCACGAAGCGCAAGTTCAACACCCTTCTGCAAGGCATCGGTTCTACGCACTCGAAAACAGACGATGATACCCTGCCACATACCGAGGCTGGTTCCTCGCCTTCACGCCATGCCACCACAAACTCCCCAGGCTCGACAACACGTGTGTCCGGTGCCGACGCCGAGTTACTCCAGAAACGTCGACGACTTGGCCTGCCAGAATCGACGGCACCCGTTCTAGCCAAGAAGAGCAGCTTAAC
Organism: Fusarium illudens; assembly: GCA_013623515.1. NCBI lineage: Eukaryota > Fungi > Ascomycota > Sordariomycetes > Hypocreales > Nectriaceae > Fusarium > Fusarium illudens. Next base: position 11,617 of record JABFEX010000827.1, on the reverse strand, counting down.
GTCAACCATTTCTGTGATTGTTTCCCGACGACCGCAAGCCCGGGACCCTCTGAAGAGCCTCAAGGACTCACCAGCGAGGTATTCTCCGAGTGATCGAACCGAACTCTTGAGACGACTCGCCACTTTTCAAGAAATAACAGACTGGACGCCTAAGCCGGACAAGGTGAATGAGGTGGAGTGGGCCAAGAGGGGATGGGTATGCCATGGCAAAGAAACAGTGCGCTGTCTGCTCTGTCACCGAGAGCTGGTTGTTAAGCTCAACCGCAAAGTGGTCGACGGCAAGGAGATCGCTGTCCTAGTGGCATCCGAGATTGGTATGTTTCGTTTCATGGCGAAGCCCTGTCTACCATCTAACGTTTTGACAGAAGAGGCTTTGGTCGACAAATACGCTGAGCTCATCGTCACCTCACACCAGGATGATTGTCTATGGCGCAAACGAGGCTGTGACGGTAGGTTACCTTGTTTCGAACAGGGCCGGTTCAAGCCGCTGACATCCTGCTCCTAGATTCTCTTCTTCGCCTGCCTTTGGCCAGCACGAGCAGCAGCATCAAGTCTTTACGAGAACGATACGACGAGCTTCTGTCGAGGAAATCCTTCTTACCCTACGAGTTCAATCTTCGACTTCCAGACGAGCTGAAGCTTGACGAAATCCTCGCTCAACTGCCCACTAATTTCTTCACCAACCCGGCAGCTGCCAATGCTCAAGTTGAATCTCGCCCAAATCGAGTTGCACTGGCACTGGCTTTGATGGGATGGCAGGGTCTCGACAATCCTCGCATTGGCGCTGTGCCTAACTCCGCTTCTTGCCATACTTGCCTCAGGCGGCTTGGGCTTTGGATGTTCAAGAGCAAGGAGGTTGCGGACGACGGCGAGGTCCTTGTTCCTGCTCCCATGGACTTCCTGGACCCCGTCAGAGAGCATCGTTTCTTCTGCCCCTGGTCCAACCCGGAGACACAGCGTCAGAGCCATGCCCATACCCGTCCAGAGCAGGACTTGCCGGGATGGAAAGTGCTGATGCAGACCCTGGCCAATGACGATCATCTGCGCAGTGTCTATGCAGGCCGTTCACCAGCACGACACCGAGCTCAACGATCAATTGGAGCCCCCTCAACTCCGCGGAGACCTGGAACTGCTGCTTCTATCACGACACCACAAACACTGCCCGCTTTCGGTACCGCCACCCCAGGGTCCGTTGGCGTAACGGCCTCGGATCATGTTGAAGATGACGAAAAGGAAAGGGACGCAAAGGACAAGGAACGATGGGCAAGATTGAGGAGAGTAAAGAGTTTGTTTGACACCAAAGGCAGCAGAAAGCTGCGGCACTCTATAAGCCGTTCCATCAGCCGACCGGGAACAGGACACTCGACAAAGTCGGGCGGCGGCCAGAAGGAATGATGTACGTCTATATGGATTGTTTTGATCATGAGTTTGATGATACCATAATTGCGGAATTAGGTAGATGAGTGGCGCGAGATGCTTTTGGGAATATGATATGTGTTTGACTCGTCATCGAACGTTCAAGCGATGTTCGTCTGCGACTTGAGCGAGATTTTTGGTGTGATGTGTACCATGCCGACCAACGTCCATATACAGGTCCGACGACAAAATAGTCCTCTGGTGGGACGACTAAGATTTCCAGACGATATCGTCGAAGGAAACAATTGGCCCAGTGTAGGCCTTTGTCTCGGGCTGCTTCTCAATTCCTTCTTGAAAGGAGAATCCAGCCAGTTCTAGGATCGCGAGTCGCACCCCCCCAAGCCCGGCTCCATTGCCAAGCCGACGCGGTGCGTCCATTTTGGCCGCCGTAGCATACACGCTCAAAATACGGTCAGACCCCTCTCTCCAGGTGTTGGGGGCTGTTGCTTCTAGAATTTTGATTTGGTCCTCGATGTCAAGGGAGAGGGACAGGCAGGCATCTTGCCATTCTTTGCCACCCTTGTCTGCCTTGGTGATGACAACCAGAGTCCGTGTATTTGTTCGAGAAAGGGTCTTGAGTATCCATTTGTCAATACCCTGGAATTTTTTGTCGGCGGGTATCAGAATGATAGCGCCTCGGAGCATCTTCCTGGCGCTAAGATACTTGATGATCGTATCCCCCCAGGATGCCTGACTCTTGAATCCGTAACCTGGCGTGTCCATGAGGACTAGGCTATGCTTGGGGGGGGCATCGCCTTTGCGGATGAGCTCGGGAGCGATCTTTGGCCGAGGCCCAACTCCATAGGCATTCATTGTGGTTGTCTTTCCCGGTCGATGGCTCACCTTGGCCATCTCAACGCCGCCAATGAGCGCATTCAGAAAAGACGACTTCCCGGCATTGGAGGCCCCCAGAACGACAATCTCGGGAGTATGGTCGTTTTCTTTGTGATGACTGTAGGATTCGGCAGAATAAAGCAGTTGGCACTTGTGCCCAAAGAACTTTTCGGCTTCAGCTCGAGATGACTTCTCTTGCTCGAGGGCTTCGGCTGTCTGAATCGTGCCTTGTTTGTAGCAAATAGACGGTTTCCAATACAGAAATCGTTGATGGCCTTTCATGCCACGTAAACCATCTGTGGCTTTCGTCCGTTTTGTGGCTGGCGACTTTTGGTCGCTATCAGCCATTGAAGACTCGGGAACGGCCTTGTCTTGATCGAGCGCTGTAGGCTTAACGGCCTCTCGGCCACTCGGCCTGACATTTCTGGCGGACGAGTAGCGGGTTTCTGGGGTGGCAGTGTGGTCTCTGGCTCTTGGTCGTCTTTCCGACGTGTGAATGCCGGACCCATGTTGCGGCCATTGACGTAGACCGAAAGTCGATGGGCCTGAGAATGAAGGCGCTTGTTGAAGTCGCAGAGGATCAGAGATGGATTTGGTCGATTTGAAGGCGCGCAATAGCCGGGGTTGCATCATTTTGATGTCTTTGTCACCTATAGTGAAAAGTAGATCGTTTGGTGACTTTCAGATACCTGATCCTCTCCAATGATGCGAAAAGAAAACTGTAGGACGTAGATGTGAGGAAACCAAGAATCATGAGCAGGTAAGCTGCAGGGAGGAGTTTGAGTGGAAAGAATGAAGTTGAGAAGGTCCCTTCTGACCTAGTGGGAATGAGTGAAGCATCATCACGGCCAAAGGATCTTCTGAAGAGACAGGTCACGTGACAAGGAAGCTGCACAATTCCTCGAGATCCACTGGCATTACTGTAAAGATGGGCTGAGAGCGACTCAAAACACAAGTTCGCCTTGATAAAAGCCCTGTTATTTTGACTCTACGGCGTAGTAGTAAGTGCTGCAAGAGTGGTGGCATCTTCTGATACCCACGTTGATCCTGACATCCTACGAACAGACTCTGTCTCACTCTTCCCGATTGTCGGCACCCGCGAATATGACTGCTGCTACCAACCTGACAGAGCTCGACGCCTATGAGCAGCCTTCGGATCACATGCGGGCGGAGTGGAAGAGCTTCATGCGTCAAGACCAACAAAGCCTGCTCAATGACCCTCGCATTGATGATCCTCAGGCCCCGCTGGAGAAGTCTGGGTTCCGGACAGTCACGACACTTCCAAGAGCGCAGATTGCAAGCAGCTTCGCTCATCTGGATCCCGACCTTGCCTCTCAAGCTGAAGGCGATGTTTCAGTTATTCATCATCCCCTGATACCGGGTTCGTCGATACTTCCATTTTCACCTAGCGTTGAAAACCCCATCAACTGACCAGTGATGTAGGTCTCCTCATCCTCCCCTCGCTGATCCCGCCGACGGTCCAGAGCGACCTGTTGGATCGCCTGGTTCATCGCGATTTAAGTAATCCAAAGCACCAGACAAACCTTCACCTCCATTATGACCTCCCGTACCCGAACGGTCAGCAGGATGACGAAAAGTCGTTCTTCAACCTTCACCCAGACAGTCCCGCCTCGTTCATCCCCAAGGACCCCAATGTCCACAAACCACTTTCCATCAAACAGGTTCTGCAGCGAAAATTGCACTGGGTCACGCTTGGTGGCCAATACGACTGGACAAACCGCGTGTACCCCGACGAATTGCCCCCTCAGTTCCCCGACGACATCTCCCGCCTCCTGGAGGGTCTGTTCCCCGAGACGGCCGCCCAGGCGGCCATTCTCAACTTTTACACCCCAGGAGATACCATGATGATGCACCGCGACGTCAGCGAGGAGACTGACAAGGGCCTCATCAGTCTGAGTCTGGGATGTGATGGCCTCTTTATGATTGCACCAAATTCCGCCCAGTCCCAACCGCAGAGCGAAGTAGTTGGCGAGAAGGATTACTTGCTGTTAAGGTTGAGATCGGGAGACGCCATCTACATGACCCAGGAATCCAGATCCGCCTGGCACGGGGTGCCAAAAGTGCTAAAGGGCACCTGCCCTGGTTATTTAGAGAATTGGCCGGCTCGTGAGGATGGCAAGTTTGATGAGTGGAGGGGGTGGATGAAAAACAAGAGAATCAACCTCAATGTTCGACAAATGAGAGATTAAGCCATCAAGTCCGAGATGGTTAGAGGTGTTGCGGGTTCGGATCAAAGGAATGGAGTTGGAAATACTGATACTGGGTGCCCTGTTTTTGTTGTGATGTGGGACATTTCTTCATTCAAAGGAAGCGCTCATTATTAAGGGCCTGCTTCTCTTACGCTGTCATGAACTAATCCAGAGTTGACTGGCTTGGTAGCTTCTCGTCTGCTGCGAGAATTGCGTGTCGTCTCACCATATCCCCATACCCCAGACGCCTTATCAAGCAAAGCCAAATCCCTGTGCATTTTCCAACGCCATTCCAAGCCGTTCCCTCAACACCTCTTTATCTCTATATTCTGGTAGCAGCAACGTCCCATAGCACGTATAAGCTGTGGGCAAGTGTCCGCCATCCCCCTCCTCTTCGCCGTTTTTCTGAATGACGAACTGGAGATTCCTGATCCCCCCAACTGGAACACGGTCCGAGGATGTCACAAACTCCAGTAGCTTGCGTTTCATCCTATCGTCGTATCTTCTCACGATGGACCAGAAATCTTTGATAGTATGATGCGAGGTGTCCCAGCCGACGTAGCGTGCATATCGTTTGAGCTCCGAGATGTCAATTTCTTGGCTGCCTTCCACCAGTGACTGCAGAGTGGAGGGGCTGAGTAGAGAAAGTGACTTCTTGTCCAAGCAAGCGTTGAAGCCACGCTCAAAAGCGACGAATTGCCGCCGGATAGAGATGTCTGTGAGATAGCGAATGTAATGAGTGACGTAATCATCTCGATTCTCGTTCGTCACCAGGGGCGCGTCGTCTGGGTTTGACGTTTGGGGTGGACCGACATCATCCGAGCTTGCAGCTGCCTTTGGCCAAAGGGCGCTGTCGTTTGTGGACATTTCTCTGTTGATGTTGGTACCAAGGGTGGAAACAGAGAACTCGTAGGTGCGGGCAAAGATATCCTCAACCAAGCCATCCTTTTCGTCCCATTCTAGTAGCGTTGTCAACCCGCTCGCCAGCTCCGGCCACCCATCAGCAATGTGGTGAAGCTCTGCAACCGGCTTGCCTAGTAGTTTCCGATATAGGGCTTTCGGGAAGGTGATGGGTAATGTCAAGCCGTTGTACAGAGCGAGCGACATCAAGAGGCCGACGAGCTCATATTTCCACTCCTCGGTTAGGGATCCAGGGGCAAACCAGGTCATGCGTGTCCGATCATCGACCGTAAAGGCACCGTACGCAGGGTCCAAGCACTCCGCAATGGCCAAACGAAAAAACTCTTGTTGGACGCCTCCCGAGTCGAAGCCCTCTTCCCCACTGTCCTCTCCCAAATGCACTTTCAACGGGCGGAGAAGCTCCCTCTCTTCCCGCCTCCATAGTTGATCAAACGCATCCCGAGCAACGTTTTTGCGGCTGATCTCGAGGATCAAGTATTTAGAGGAGCCTGTTTTCAAGAGGTCTTGCAACACCCTCTTGTGGTGTGGGTTGGTGACGAGACTTCCAGGGTCAATGATGGCGCTCATCCGGGTTTTGAGCGAGCTTGACTCCTCAAAGACGCGGCTCATCCGAGCGAAGTTGATGGAGCGGAAGAAAGAAACCAGGGTATCGGGGCTGAATATGTAAGGATAGTCGAGGATGTGTCGTCTCCAACGAGTCGAAGAAAAGGATAGCCAGTCAACCGGTATTTCAACCGAGTCCAGTCGGTCCGACAGGTAATCAAGCCGGAATTGGATGTCGCCCAAAAGAAGGAGGTTTCTGTTCGCGTCTGCATTTCAGGTTAGTATAAGGGTTGTCCCTGTCGTAGACGCTACGGCAAGAGGCTGTAACTTACGCATAGTCTCGATGAACGACAAGGCTCCGCCAAACGGTCCATCCATGGCAAAGTCGGGTCTTCCATCCCACTCATTCAACATAACGGTACGGGCCCAATCGAGAAGAACCGTTGGAACGCGTGTTTCGTGTAAAAGACGCTCAGGTTTTGTGAACTCTAGTACCGAAGCTGAGCCTGTGCTGAGAAAGTCAAGCTGGCTTACCAGAGGCTGCAGGATGTCGGGGTCGAGATCATTGCCGTGTGAGGGGGCTGCAGAAAGTGACAGTTCAGCAAAACAACGTCTGGCTGTGATCGCACAAAACAATCGGCGAGCAAGTCTGATGGCTAGGTCGTTTGAGAAAGCATCATCATAACCTAGACAACGAGAAGGGGGCTGTCGTGCTACCGCAGTCCCACCAGCAAGTGTAAGGCCGTTGGAACGTATTCGGGACATTTCGTACAAGGTTCGCGAATCCGCCACAACGGGGGCCGTGGCAACCAACGCATGCATGCAGATGGACATCAAATACCCTGCGTCAACGCCCGAAAGCCCCTTGGCGCCTTTTTGACCCTTCGTTCTTTTGATCCCAGCCAAGCGGTCCGCCCGCACGTCTCGTGAAGGAACAAACAAACGTCCCGCTGCTAACCAAAGGCTGTGGAGGACAAGGCTCGATGCAACACGGTTCATGCGGTAGAGACAGTACCATAGAGTCTGAGAGTCGTAGAGTTTACTGTCGCAAGTGAAAGATTGTACCACGGCCTTCGGGTCCATGAGAACATTGAAGAGCGTTTGCTCATTGAAACCCTTCCACTGCCTCTTGGAGATAGCTGTGGATGACGATGATTGTCGATTCAAGGAGTTTGGGGCGTTTTCTGGCTTGGGGTATATGTCGCTCGTCTCCTGGAGTGAGGCAAGGCGGCTCTCCGAGGTTCCATCTTCTTCATACACGTCACATATGAAGTTGATGAGCTCAACATTAAGTCGAGATAGAGCCTGGGGTAAGGCCTCATTCAGCCATGCAAGTGGAGGCTCTGGACTTCCCTCAACGGAGTCTTTGACTTGTGATACATGGACACCATGTTTGGGATGACGGGTCGGTGTACTAAGACTCTCGATACCGTGCTCTTCCCTTGCTGCAAATGGCGAAGATGAAGGCGAACCTGTCGGTAATGAAGGTTGTGAGGGTTTCGTGACATGGTCGAAAAAAGCTGGTTTTGCTGGCACTTCTGGTATTCCCCGAGGTGACGCTGTGATTGTCGCCTTGGGTTGCGTTGGCTTGTCATGGAGGAAACTGCTCACCCGAGGAGACAAGATGGCTGGCTTCGTGTTATCCCGTCTCTCGATAGGGTTTACTGGCTCATAAGACGTCTTCTTGGCCTTTGGGGATGCTCCGCTCCGTGACTTCGAGATCGAGCCATGTCCGGATCTGGAGCCCTTAGTGCAGAATGAAGCGTCACTAAGTCCAATTTCAGGCTTTTGAGGGGCCACATCTTGTGCTTCGTTTGGTCTCGCGTTAGGCTCGGATGGAGTTGGTGCACTCTGATGCTCTGGGTGTGGTGTCGCCCGTGCCTGGGGAACATTGACGTCGATTGCTGCCGTCGTCCGATGTGGCCCTGCAATGTCGTTGACTTGCTGCGACATGGCCGCCATGCCTCGGGGTGTGAGCCATTCAAGCATCTTGAAGGTCACGGTCCCAAAAAGGTTGGCGGCAAACGACCGATGATCTTTGCTAATGGGAGACTCAACGACTCTGATGTGACGTGTCGCGTCGCTTTGCGTCGAGTTTGAAGCCTGGTTTGTATGGTCTTTTGAATCGAGTTGAGTCGGGCATGTCGGGTTGTTGATGGAAGCAAGGACTGTTCCTTGAAAGGAAGATGAGCGCGAACGTTGACCGGTAGGGGGCCTGTCCTTGCGTAGGAGTGGGGATGCTTTGAGGGAAGGTCTCTTGGAGTCGGGATGCGGCGGCGAAGAGGGTCGCGGAGAGAAGATCAAGTTGCCAAGGGCCGTTGGTGGCTCCTTGGATTTGCGAAGGAAGGGACATAATCCGTTTTCAGGGTTGTCTTGGCTGGCCAAGTACACAGCCAAAGTCCTGGCACTTGTCGTGTTGTACCTGCGAATTGGCGCTTTGCCAGCCAAGCGGCGTCGACATGTGAAGCATGTGGGTGTCGCACAGTTGACATTCTCGCAGCCGGATCGTAGCTGAACAATATATCTATTTGTAACAAGTCAGCGCTCGGTAGATTAGCTGACAATTCTCGGACAAACCTCTCAACTAGAAGTTGGAAGTCGTGACGGCGACTGGCTCGATGAATCGCATAAACCCGCGCAGGGTTCTCGATGTTTTGAACGTATGCTTCAAGTTCGGGCGGAGCGTCAGCAGGCAAGCGGGCGAAGGGCGCCTCTTGCCACAAGCCAGCGAACAGGTCGATGTCGGTCGCCGGCTCAATGGAAGAGACCCGTGGACGAGAAATCTCAGGCGTCATGACATCTGAAGTTGAGGTTGCGCCACGATGGGCGAGCGGGAAGCAGAGAGGCTGCTTGTGACAAGGTTGCGATAAGGGGGTTGTGGTTTAGCTTTTTATTCCATCGGTGGAGATGTCGGTATCGGTATCGCTCGGCGGTGCGACGATCGGAAGGAGTATTAGAATTGGGGACCAAGTCGTTTATTATATAGTGCTATTGTCGTTGTTATTGTTACAGTGTGGGTATTGGTGAGATTCGAAAGCAGAGCAATGATTGAAGTTGTGATGATGTGGAGGAGCTGCTCGTCAGCCTCGCGAAGCACAAGCGCTTTGGCGTCTCTGCGCCACTTCCCGTGCATGCCTGCCCGATGACGGGAGACCCGCCAACCGCCAGTAAAGCATGCACCAAGAGGATCCAGGCTGGCACGTGTCAGCTTACCAATTGAGAGCATCGGGCCGACCTGAATTTCCGGAGCAGCGGGGTGAGTCAGCAGGGGGGGCCTGGAACCCTCGAGGAGGGGCTTGGAGGGGCAAAAAGGCAGAAAAAAGTCAGTTATTATCATCGTGATATCCATATCTTGTGTGACGTTATCAGCGAAGCCCCGCCAAATCCCACCAAACCTGGCTACGAATTTCCCACCTGCAACCATCTCTACACCAGGCAAAGATTCTGGAAAACAGATTCACATCCCCTTTTTCACTCTACACCACCGCAATATCGCTGTCGCTGCCTTTCGCATTTTGCCATGGCGAGCGGACAGGCCTCTGGAGCGGCGGCTACCTCAGCCTCGCATCCATACACCTGCAACACTTGTCAGGTCGCCTATCGAAACATCGATTTGCAGAAGGGCCATATGAAGAGTGATTGGCAGTAAGTGCCGCTGGAGTTTTCGTTGAAGTCTGCTGACCGCTTTCAGTCGATACAACCTCAAACGCCGAGTCGCCTCGTTGCCCCCCATCTCCGCTGATGTATTCACCGAGAAGGTCCTGCAGGCCAGGGCCGTATCAACGGCCGAAGCCGACAAGGCCTACTTCGAGCGTGCTTGCGACATTTGTGAGAAGACATACTACAGCGAGAATGCGTTCCAGAACCATTTGTCCAGCCAGAAGCACAGGGCGAAGGAGGCCACAACCACCACCACCGCCACCAATCCAGCCACGGGCCGAGCTGACGACGAGACCACCTCTGTTGTAAGCTCTACTTTCTCCCTTGGAGAGCCTGTGGCTGGTGGACGAGGTGAAGTCGACTCGGATGCCGAAGAAGAGTTCAACCATGTCGTCGAAGGCCTTCAAAAGGCAGGCATTGCTGAGCAGAGACCCTCGCCTGTGAAGCGACCTTCCAACCCGCGACCATCGGCCCAGGACCCCGAACATGAGGTTGATGTGGCACGCGGTTCCGACTCGACGACGCCTGTTCCGTCCGCGCAAGAACCCACTTCTACGTTGGAATCGTGTCTCTTCTGCAACTACTCGTCTCCCACTGTGCCGCTCAACACGCACCACATGGAGAGGTTCCATGGCATGTTCATCCCCGAAAAGAAGTATCTCGTCGATCTAGATGGCTTGCTCAAGCAGTTGCAAGACAAGATCCACCAACACCACCAGTGCCTGTACTGTGACAAAGTCAAGTCCACGGTTTTCGGCATCCAGACGCACATGCGCGACAAGGGTCACTGCAAGATACCGTACAGCAGTGAGGGAGAACAGCTCGATATCGGCGACTACTATGACTTCAGAAGTACCTACTCAGATGACGAAGAGTTGAGTGATGATGGGTCTGTCGTCGATGAAAAGACTGGAGGCGCGAAGCTTGGGGCGCGGCGTGCGGCCAAGGTCACGGCCGAGGACGGAGCTGACATCCAGCAAGAAGGAAACGGAGATGGCTGGGAGACGGACAGTTCGGCGTCTTCATTGGACTCTGCGGATCTCACTGCCGTCCCGGCTGAAGGGCACATTCATCAATTCGAGCGTTTGGACAAGCACGCTCACCATTCACGACATGACACACGACACCGGCACCAGGCTGATGGCTGGCACTCGCATGCCCATAAGCCCACCCGCGCGGTGTTCTACGATGACTACGAACTGCACCTTCCCTCTGGCAAGTCTGTCGGCCATCGCTCGCTGAACCGGTATTTCCGCCAAAATTTGCACAGCCACCCCTCCCCCGAAGAGCGAGCGGAGCGATTGGCTCTCGAAGAAGCGGGGCAGGATCAGGAGGGCGAGGCTTCCGATGGACAGCTTATCCATGCAAATGGAGGGTCTCGCGAGATGGTCCCTCGTGGCATGGCAGGCATGGTTGGCGTGACGGAGCAACACAGGCGGGGAGCTCGGAGAGCAGAAGAGCGTGGCCGAACCCTGGAACAAGTACATGCCAAGAACAAGGACTGGGCGTATGGACAGAAGCTGAACAACCACAAGAACTACTATTACCGCGAGAAGGGCGGTGGTTAAAGAAAGTAGATAATACAAGTCACTGATATTGAGAGCTTCGCCATCCCCCTGAGCATTAGTAAATTATCTTTACCTTTGAGGTTACTTTTTATATTCCCTTTTTTCTATAGTAGCACCTTGAGAGCGCTCTATTAAAAATAAGTATTACGATTAGCACTAATAATTATTACTAGGTGCACTAATAATATCACGTATAGATAAGCTAGCTAACTAATTACTTTACTTTCCCTATAAAATAATAATAATCTATAGTTAGCTTACTTAGCTAATTACCTTAAGGATAAATATATATTATAACTTTAACTTTTTATTTCTTTAATTAGTACTTATTTACTTACCGCGCCTTTTATTAACTACTCTTTATTAAGTACCTAATTAAAATATAAATAGCTCTATTAAATACTTAATTAAGTTACTTTTTTAATATATAATTAAGTTCCCTTATAAAGTATAAGTAAGTTACTT
>JABFEX010000826.1:0-49299 GCA_013623515.1 Fusarium illudens | reverse complement strand
GGGACGGGGGGGGTGTATAGCAGCTACGTAGTAAGTAGCCTTGTTGGACTCCGTTTCCCTGCATCTTGAAAACACACACGTCCATCTCGCCTTACGGGATTCTCCCTCTCTCTCTATGACCCGAGAGTGTGGAAAGGAGAGATAGAGATAGAGTAGATACAGGACCCCCCTCCCCTTTCTCATTTCAAGAAACGAGACCGTCCGTCCGTGGGTGATGGATGCTGCGGCAACCCAAGCCTCAAAATCCTTCCTCGTGTATGCAAAAGTTCCCATCCCATGGTGGATGAATGGATGATAGGAGATGGGGCTTGGCTTGGGCAAGAGGCTTTTGAAACACACGATCAACATGACATGACGCCAGTTCAGCTCGACATAATTAAACATTTTCGCATTCCGTCATGCTGCATACACACATGGACTGTAGTTTTGCCCTCTTTTTCCCCCTCCCTCTCTCTCTCTCTCTCTTCCGCTTTGATATCTCCATCCCTTAATCACCTGATACCTCCCTCGCATTTCCCATTGAAGCAACAACATTGACGAGGGAGCTGATGATGAACCCTCGCTGAACAGTCTCACCAAATCACAGACAAAGAAGAAGAAGAAGAAGAAGAAGAAAGAGAACATAAAACCAAACAAGAAAAGAGAGCCTTGGGGCTCAGCTTCGCCTTGATGCTGTTCAAGTCCCTGGCATCGAGACTTCAAGTTCGACCTCACATTATGCACCTTCTAGGGGCGGGACGAATGAGTAGTTAAAGTCAAGGAGGCCATCCAACATCCAGTGCTGGGGGTCGAAGAAGTCGTAGTTGGTGTTGTCGTACGGCGCCGCCATGCCCATCATGCTGTTCTGGGCTGATGACACTGCCGAGAGCCCGGCAGTCGCCCCGGGCGTCAACGCACCGTTGGTGTTGAGAAGGCTCGACGGGGGCAGCGTGTGTGTTGACGGTACCAAGGTGCTGTCCATGTGTGTTGAAGATGCTGAAGACTCATTAGCCGAATCTGGATTTGTCGGTTGCTTGGCTGCTACTGTCTGTGTCAGCATCTTGCTGCATTGATTGCACAAGACAAATAACAAGATGCTCCTAGAACTTCATTCATGCACGCGTGACAAGGGAAATGAATCATCCACCTACCATCGATAGTACCTCGCCCCAATGCCTGGAAGTCTTCCCTCCACCTCCAGACAGAGTCAAACACCAGACTCATGCTGTGCCGGCAGCGCACCTTGAGCTGCAGGCTGTCGTCCATCTGGATCGGGGAGTCGTCGTTGCTGTTGAACGACTGCTGGTTGTTGTCTAGTCGAGCTCCGTTCCACATCTGCACCATCAGCTCCGCCAGGCGCCACTGGAGATCGTTGTTGACCACGCTGGTCGCCCGGATTGCTCGAATCGTCTGGTGAAACAGGCTTCGTCCGCGCTGGAAGTCAATCGTCTTTGCAAAGAACGACCTCATGAGCTTGAGGAGCGCGAAGCCCGCCGCAACCATCATCTGCCCAATGTAGTTGCTGCAGTGAAGAAGAATCGTGCCCCCCATGGTCTCTCTAGGGCTCGTCACCTTGTCAATCTCCAGAACATCGTCGAGAAAGCTGGTTGTGGCCCGCCAGAGACCCATCAGATCATCCATGTAGCCTGGTGTCTTGCTGGAGTCGAAGAAACCCGCCAGGCGCATGTGAAGAGCTCCAGCCCTCAGATGCAGGTTGATGATGGGTCCCAACTCCTGAGACATGATCGAGGCGTGCAACTCTGCATAGTCCCGGCGATAGACGCGCATGAGCATAGCACGGTGCTCATCACCGGCGACCCCCCGCGGATCGCTTGCGTTGCTATACATTTCCTTGGAAACCTTGTCGCAAAACCTCTCAATCTGCAGTCTGGCCTCGAGCTCCCGCGAGAGTTGGAAAGCGCTATCATCTCCTGGCCTCAGGGCCAAGGTCCAGTCATAGAGGGTCGACGCTGGTTGACCGTATCCCGTTCCGACTGACTGCGTAACGATGTTGCAGACGGCCCATGTTGTCACACGGTCACTGAGCTGCTCCTTATTCAACTCCACAGACACTCTGGAAAAGTCTTGGATGTGGTTGGGCCGGTGAAGTCCTATTCCGGTAGCCGTCTTCATCATGACGCCACACAGGATGTGTGTGGGGTCGGACGAGGTCGTACTCGTTGGCAGTGGCCAGGTGCACAGCAGGCACATGCCCTTGACCACATAGTAGTTGCTTGGTACCTCTCCAATCGTTGACCACAGAAACCGCGTCAGGGGTCCCGAGAGGTTGTTGAGAAGACCGGGCACGTTTGCCGGACTGAAGCGTCGGGCTGCAACCGAGACGATGGACCAGAAGAGCAGCGGGTGCTGCTGGTAGTATAGGTCGGGCGCCTGCTGTGGGTTGAGGAAGGGTAGGAAGGGATGATAGAAGGCAAAGAATTCGTTGAAGAGGTTGTTGACATTCTCTTCGGTCAATTGGACATTCTCCAGCTCGTGCGTATATCGAGGCACGTTGTAGTTGCCCCCCCGCTTGAGGTGTAGCAGAGACGAGACGGCCTCGTCAGAACCCATCAGAGACGGATTCCGGGTATGGGTGTGAGTGTATGTCGGATTGCTCGGCGTGATGGGAGAGTTGACGTCGTTGTCATCCTCGGGGACAAAGCCCTGAGACCTTGCGCGGGCAATGTTACGGCGGAGGCGATCAATCTCCTTCTCCATCTCGGCGTGCTTGGAGCGTTTGCCGACGCGCTTGAAATTGGACTCGATCTTGCAGTCGAGCTTGAGGCGGTTACACCTGGAACAACTCTGGAAGGGGTCCTGCACGACATCGCAGCGCAGCTATTGCGATTGGGTCATCCAGTCAGCTTCTGCGAGATGCGCTTGGGGGTTGTTGTTATGGCTGTGATGGTGGTGGTTGGCGATAGACTCACCTTTTGCTGGCGGCATTCGTTGCACGCCCTCTTGACGCCGGGCTGGCGCTTCTTCTCGTTATCAGCATCATGGTCGTCGAGATTACTACCAGGACTGCTCTCGAGCCCAGCCATGCTGCTCCTCTTGCGCTTGTTGGCGCCGTTGCTGTTGCCGTGGCCATGGCGGGAGCTGACGGGGCTGGTCGGACTCATGGACGCCGCCCCACCGGCGGCCATGATGGACGGGCCGTCCATGCAGGCAGCGAGCAGAGGCCCGGCGACCGGAGGAGAACGCGGCGACGATGTGCTGTGCGTGCCGCAAAGAGGCACAGACACGGAGGTTCGGAGGGCGGAGACGTTGGACGGCCGGTGTCGCTGTTGGAGTCGCGGCGCTGGGTGGGCGCGTCGTGTGTTGGCAAAGACAATGCGCGCGGACGACGGCCGACTACGGAGGAGAGGGGCGCCCGGGGAGCGGTTGTCGGATTGTTTTGTTTGGGAGAAGATTGCTTTTCGCTGGTTTGCGAAAAATGGCGGTACTGAGACCCCCGTGGCCCCCCTTCTGTGGCTCGAGTGGCTAATTGAAGTTAGTGTCCAACAGAAACTCGTCGGTTCTTGTCAGTCAGGAGGCCTTTTTGCGCCTGCCTTGTACTGTCACGGTACCCTGTGAGCCAACTTTTCCTCCTGAGGCGACCTCTGTGCGACCTAGGCTCGGGCGGGGAATGGGGAAAAAATCATTGCAAAGAAGGTGCCACCGCCGGAGGATTGCATCTTCTGATTGGTGGGATCATGCATTAAAGTCACGTGGCGGACATTTCCCCCGACCCTCTCTTGACCAGGGAAGGAAGGTATCACCTCAGTTAGGAAACAGCAAAACTCTGTTGAAAAAGACATACACGAGTGCAATTTTAGGAAGCTATTCAGAACGAGCACTTGGATGAGAACATGCATACATACCAAGTAGCAAGTAGGATGCTTCCTAGGTACCTACCTACCCCATGGGCCATGCACGAGCTGCATCTCCCCATCTGTAGTGGAGCCAGCTGGTCTCGCTCAGAGACAACATGGCATGGGCTTGGAGAAAAGGTCTCGGATTATGCCCTAGCCAGATGGCACCTTCCAATTACCATTGGTATGCATGCCTTGTAGACGGAAGGATGAGGCCCTTCCTCTGTGATACCTACCTACCTACCTAACCCCGTGACCCACCACTGTAGATGTGGAAGGTGCAACAGGTAAGCGTCGACTGCATGGTCCGAGACAACACGAGACATCCATGTATCCTGTGGTTCAGCCTCAACGGTACCGTCCGCAGCGGTTTCACTGCATCGTCCATATCAACCTCCTGGGTCCTCTCAACCCTCCCACTCAAAAATAGCAACTCGATCCTTCACCTCCAGCAACTACGCCCGCCAAGCTACAACGCTGCCACTGCATGAGCCGTCATCTCAAGCAAGCGAGGCCCCACGCCCGTTGAACAACCCGCTCCGTTTCCTGTTAGCGCTGATACTTCTCGCATCTTGCTTGCCTGTTCAAGATCATCTCCGATCCCCATGGGTGGTGCGTGAGAAAGGCGATTCCTAAAACCGGTATACGTTGCGCCCCAATCCAACCAAAACCCACTGTATCTATGAACTGACCAAGTGGGTTCCATGGATGATTTAGGAGATTGTTCGGTTGTGCTGTCAGTGGGCAATCCCCACCTTCAACTCCAGAAACCGAAACCCCATTCCCACGATACCTACTGCTCCGTCAACTCAATCTCGCCCACAAAGTTCCTCGCAGCTGGCATCCTTCTGCTGTAAGAAAAGGCGTACCACCACACAGACCGCAATCATGCCAGAATCTGACAAGCCACGTCCCCCTGCCCCAAGGCTGCTCAAGCCTGCGCCTCCGCGTCCTGGCCAAGTGGTGCACTCTCCACGACTCAAGTCCGAGGTCCACTTTACACTTCCAGGATCGATCCCAGTCGTCGGTGAGTGTTCATGCGCCCGAGTTGACTTTGTTCGTTGAACCGAGCCTCTCTGACGCTGCATTCCTCAGAAACTGTCCAGGTCCGCACCACCGCCGTCTCTCAACCGTTCCTGGACCCGGCTGCGATGCAACGTCCGTGATACCCTCCTAGCCCAGGCATTGATCTTCCTGGGTTGGGCCATGCTTGATTCGCAACTACCACTTGCGAACTGCATATGGGCTGTTTACAGGCATGGCCCCGCAGCTTGTCACAATCTGTCGCCTCCCGTTCTCAACTGATTCTCCAGGATCCTGACTCGGAGCATACTGGAGATCCTCCAAGTTGAAACGGCAACAAGCAATGTCAACAACCGCACCCGCCCTAATGGGTCCCTGATTGAGGCTCTTCTCCAGTCTTGACTTTGGAAGTCTCTTGGTGCTGGTCTATTTCACGCTAGAGGACATACCCATGGAACAAGCACGTCAAAGAGTGCCCGCCAATAGCTAATCCTGGTGGACGTGCCGAGATACTTGCCGTCGTCTAGGCTGCGCAAACACCACGTTTATGATCCCCTCCACAACCCGATGTAGCCTGCATCCACATGCGGGGTTGGTTGGGGTCTATTATGCCTGCTTGCAAGGAGGGTTACCGCGGAATGAAACGCCGTGGGACTGACCAAGGAGACTGGCCAAGCATTCACCCCTCGCCCGACTACTTAAGGGGAGCTTGTCGCCCGCCGATTGTCTCCCAGTTGAGTTGTTGATACAAACAAGCTGCTTCATCTTCCTATATTCCGAGACCCGACATTTATTTCATCACTTCCATCATGGCGAACGAATCCGCTGCAGAGACCTACACTGTCCCTCTCATCATCAATGGCAAGGACCAGACCTCTGAGCAAGCCTTTGACATTGTCTCGCCCTCGAGTAACGAGGTGATTCATCGCTATCACAGCGCCGACGTCAAAGATGCCGACGCCGCAGTAGACGCTGCCGCTGAGGCTTTCAAGACATGGCGGAAGTCTACTCCCTATCAGAGACGTGACGTGTTTCTCAAGGCTGCAGAAGTCATGTACAAGCGGCGTGAGGAGTTGCGCAAGTACGCCATGGAGGAGACTGGCAGTGATGCGGGCTGGGCCGATTTTGACATCAACACTGCTATCCAACATATCAAGGAGGTCGGTGGCCGTGTAGGCACAATACAGGGTTCAATCCCCATGTTGGCCGACCCTGGCACCAGCGCCCTCGTCCTGCAGGAGCCTTATGGAGTTGTCCTGGCCATCTCGCCATGGTATGTCGTTCCTCTCCGGCGTCTGAATCTAGTGCTGATATGTCTAGGAACGCCCCTTACCTCCTGGCCGCAAGAGCTATCATCTTCCCCATTGCTGCTGGCAACACTGTTGTGTTCAAGGCCAGCGAGCTTTCGCCCCGAACCCTGTGGGCGATTGGTGATGTCTTTAGGGAGGCAGGGCTGCCGGATGGTGTGTTGAACGTCATCTTCCACGAGCGAGCCAATGCCGCATCTGTGACTTCAGCATTGATCACAAGCCCGCATGTGAAGAAGATCAACTTCACAGGCAGTACCCCTGTCGGTCACATCGTTGGCAGGCTAGCGGGTGAAAACCTGAAGCCTATTGTGCTAGAGTTGGGTGGCAAGGCCCCATCCATTGTCTGGGAGGACGCAGACCTCGATCTCGCCGCTTTCCAGAATGCCCTCGGATCTTTCATGTATTCTGGCCAGGTCTGCATGTCGACCGAGAGAATCTTGGTGCACAAGAACGTCCTGGCAGAGTTTGAGAAGAAGTTTTCGGATGCTATCGAGCAAATCTTCTCTTCCAAGGGTGAGGCCGCCGCTCTTGTCAACACCGCGGGTGTAGAGAAGAACAAGGCCCTGGTCAAGGATGCCATCTCCAAGGGTGCCTCTCTGGTTCACGGAGATCCGGACGTTGATGAGGCCAGCAAATACCGCATGAGGCCCATCGTTGTCCGGGATGTCACGGCAGAGATGGACATCTACCAGGCTGAGTCATTCGGTCCTACCGTATCTCTGATCGCGATTGAGACTGAGGAGGAGGCGATCAAGCTCGCCAATGACACAGAGTATGGCTTGTCGTCGTCCGTCTTCACCACCGATCTCGCCAGGGGTCTCCGCATTGCGCGGGAGATTGAGACTGGAGCAGTTCACATCAACAACATGACGATCCATGACGAGAGCGCTCTTCCTCACGGAGGAGCCAAGTCCAGTGGACATGGCCGCTTTGGTGCGTCGTTTGGTCTTGAGGAGTGGACAAGGTCTAAGACCATCACTTTTAAGAACTAGGGCTTTGGGGATAGATGATGTTTAGGCGATAGATAGCGATGAGTCTGGTGGAGATTGCATGAAAATTTACGATGTTTGGATGATTTATGTTTTGATCGAGTAATGAGTTTTTACATACCTTGTGGCATAACTATTGCAACTTATCAGCACTACCGAGGAGGCTATCATGATGCCTCAGTGCCTGCACCTGGGCCCAGCAATTGTGACTGTAACTACCTTGGAATTCAATCCCCCGGTGATGTGATTTAAGTTGTACGACCTTGAATAAGTACTAATCACGCTAAACACACTCCTGCATTTAAATTCGAATTATTCTAACATCAACAGGCCACGGGAAAAGGATGCCAGATGCGTGGCGAGTTCATCTGCAGGGTAGATGAGAATACCGAGGAGGAGCATGAGGCAGCTCGCGACTCACAACTCATTGGCAACTAAAAGGTCAATATTAACTAGGGCATCGTGAGAAATCACTGTACCTGGTAGAAGGTGTCCTGCATATATCCAATGTTGCATCGTGTTAGTAGCATCCTGCCTTTTATAGGTTCTCAGAGGGCATTCGAGGACCTGCAGAGAACATTCAACTTGGGTCCGCTGATCTTGAATGAGATGGTGAGGATTTTGAAGAACTAAGGTCCACGAGCTTCCTCCCCTCAAGACAATCATGGTCATTTCCTACCTCATTCATCCACTGTTGAGCTTGAATGTAGTGTAGGTAGCTGTTCATGACTGAAGCTCAACTCCTCATTGGCTAACCCCGCGGACCTATGACATACACCCAGCAATCGATAAGCCACCTCACGTAATCAGCGATAAGCCCAAATTTTCCCTCTGAGCCAAGGAAAGCATCGCCAAAGCCGAAGATCGCAAACCTGCATACCCGACCGCCGCCAAAACAACACATCATCTCTTATTCTAGCCACATCCTCTTCTTCAACACCGCCAATATGAGCTTTCTCGGAATGGGACGTCCTCAGCCTACCTCGGAGCAAAAGATTGCTGCCGTGGAGAGCGAGATGCGCATGATGGCCGATACCTACAACCGGTAAATACAACAACCCCTCACCTACGAGCGAACCCGTGGCGGAACCGGTGCTCGTCTTTATAGTACTGGGAAATAGGAGAAGGCCAGGCTAACTCTACGCCAGACTCCAGAACTCGTGCCAGAAAAAGTGCATCCCCAACGACTACCGCGAGGGCGAGCTCAACAAGGGCGAGTCCGTCTGCCTCGACCGTTGCACCGCAAAGTTCCTCGACACCTCCATGAAGGTCAGCGAGATTATGCAGCAGCAGGGCCAGGCCCTCGGCGGCCAACAGGGCGGCGGCGGCGGCATGTTTTAAGCGCTAGAGATGGTCGAGACGGGGGGCACGCGAAAGTCCCCCCCTCTCCCTTGCAACGAAACGTATAGATCGGAAGGGCGTAAAGGGAAGAATCGACGCCGGGAGAAGAAATTATTGTATGAATATGCTTGGGGACCGTTTCTTGATGATTAGATGCTTGGGTTTGCGTCATGGGGCGCTTGCATCGACATGAACCGGAGGCGGGCTGATCAATTGAAAGGTGTCGTTGTATAATATCTGTATATGGATTCACGCTACAATCCGAACGAAAAAGAACACCTCCACTGCAATCTCTCTGTCTGTCTGTGTGGCTGTCTGTCGTTATATCAACGCCTTCCATGGTAATATATGCTGTGATGATGCTCTGCCCCAAAACTCCGTGCCAGAAAACGCATGTGAAAATACACAACCCCATGATAACACTCCCTGGCTTGACTATTAGTTATGTCGGCGCCTGAATTATGGCGTGGACCGTGTAATATCCGGGCCTGTCCCAATGCCTGTCATCGTCCTGAAGAGCCAATGCAGCCATCCTTCTGTCTCGAGCTGGACCTTGAGGTCCTCGGCTTTCTTCTCCATGTCCTCCACCTGCCTCTCAAATGTGACAATGCCATCTTCGACGTCATTCACCTTCTGCAGGAGAGCGTTGATCTCGTAGTCGAGGCGCGCGACAAGCACCTCGACCTCTTTCAATCCTTCAGTCAGGTGGGACCGCTCCTCAGCAAGGAGCTCATGGGAGCTGATACGCATCCGTTGACATGCCTCGTTCAACTGGTAGTAAAGAGCATGGAGCTCATCCTTGTCCTTTGCGTACCGATCGTCGAGGAGCTCAACCGCCTTGAGCTTTTCCGTCACCCATGGCTCGATCCCCTCCTTGATCTCGTCCATCTGCCGGCTGAAGAACTGGGCAAGGTCATTGAATGCCTCCATATTGACAAAGTCGCCCGTGGTATCCGTGATGTCAATGATTTCATCCCACGTCAGCACCGCCTCCTCGGCATCGCCAAACGACATTCGCCGTGGCCAGCGGTTCTCATTGAGAACTTTCTCTGATTCGCGGTTAAGCAGCTGGATGCTGTGCCGTCTCGAGAGTGCCACTCGCGCAGGCCTGTCCTTGCGCTCTGCTTCCAGAACAGGTCCTTGGATATCGGCTTCATCAACCAGAGACCCAACAGCCGAGGGCGCTTTGGAGAGAACATCTCTGCGCACGTCGACGCCAATGTCCATCAACTCTCCGTCCTGCTCCCGCTTTTGAGTCTCACAAGCTGGAGCAGAGACAGGTTTGAAATCGACAGTCGAAGTAGAGGCAAAGTGTGAAGTTTGGGGAAGACCTGGAATCGCGTCCATGTCGCCCCGTCTCATCGCAGCCAGATATTCTTCTGGCTTGTTCTTCCAAGTGAATGCCCTGCCCACACCCGGCATGGGCGCTGTGGTGGAAAGCATAGCCGAGTGGAGTGCATGGCTCGAACCTCCCGCACTCATCTCTCCAAAGTCGTTCCTTGTAGAGACCGAAGGCCGAGTGTTGTGGCCTCGTAGACCTCCTCCAACAGCGTCCTTGATGCGCCCAAAGCCAGACCGAGCATCGCTCATCTTGCCAGCGACACTCTTGAACATGTTCTTCCGCAAGGCATCCCTATCACCTGCACCCTCGCCAAAACTAGTTGCGGAGCCAGGGGGGAAAGCAGAATAGATGCCGGGTGACTCCTCATATCGCTTCACTTCTGCCTCGCTCTCTGCAGGTGCCGAATAGACCCGTTTTGGATTCGAGTTTGAATCGTCGTCTTTCCAGGGCACTCCATTGCTAAGCTCTGGACTGTGATTTGGTAGTTCTGCCAGCGTCCTCCGAGGTTTGCCATGCCAGAGCCATTTCGGCCTGTCGCCGTATGCTAGGCTGACGAACCTGTCAATGTCAAGGGTCTCAATATCAGCAAGTCCTCCTTTGTCCTTGCCTGACACCATGCCCATAACAAGCTCGCCCCTTTTGCCTCCGACTTCTGTCAGAGTTGATTTGACCGCTCTTTGCACACCCCAACCTTCTCCAGATGCAGCCTTGGCAGATGCCGTATAGAGTTTGAGAAGCGTCTGGCGGTCCAACCTCCGTGTTCTTTCAAGTTTTTGTGACTTTTGGAAATGACCAATACCACGTTTGGTACTCTCAAGGTCAAATACGTCCTTTGACACTGGAGCGCCATACCAGTGAAGGCGGTTCCTCGCTCCCATAAACATGCCTAGAAGGGCCGACACTGTGGCAGGCCCTAATATGCCATCGGTAGGCTCGAAGTTGTAGTGCTCAGCACCGACTTCGATCCACCAGTTGTTGATTGCCGTCTCTGTCTTGTCACAGAGCAGTCCGTCGATAAATTCGTGACCCAACTTGTCAAAAATGTATAACGCAACTTGACAGAGCTTGATGAGCTCTATCACAGCTTGGTTCACCGCTACTCGATCGCTGGTTTTGTAGAGTTGTAGGAACTTTGTCTGGGTCGCCTCGGCCGGGTCTGAGAGAGTAAGGCCTGACCGGCCCGAGCATCCTAACCGTTTGAGATCCTCGTTGACGATGAATGATGAGCGATATTTGCGGATATCGCCCTCGGGAATGGGAATGACGGTGAGCGCCGAGGGAAAGCTGCTGAGGTTTGTCACCATAAGCTCTCCCAGAGCAGTTTCCTTGGGCCTCGCATGCGAATCTTGGATTGCCTTGAAGTAGGCGCGCAGCTTGGCCGGCCAGAGGCTCTCCTCTGCTGGAACCGAGAGAACACCGACCGCAACCGAGTGTTTTTCATCTCCGGTGTAAGTGACAATGACGAGGGTTGGTGATTTCCTCGAGCACGCCCACTGTTCGACAAGGTAGGACTCGTAACCGCGTAATATCCCACGACGCTCGACAACACTGACATTACTATCGTCTTCGAGAAATCTGTGAATCAAAATATTAGCACCAACGTCACCTATGCGGAACAGGGGTCACGATAACCCACCGAAAGGCAAAGGGGTCTGCAAAGACTATGTG
This sequence comes from Fusarium illudens, assembly GCA_013623515.1. Taxonomy (NCBI): domain Eukaryota; kingdom Fungi; phylum Ascomycota; class Sordariomycetes; order Hypocreales; family Nectriaceae; genus Fusarium; species Fusarium illudens. Next base: position 37,793 of record JABFEX010000826.1, on the reverse strand, counting down.
TTTCCGTGGCGGTGCTTGTTGAGGCAGAAGGAGAGGTTCAAAGGCTTTGTCATGCTCAGCATGAGGGTTTGAATCGATGGGTGGTAGAGCGCCGTCCGAAGGGCTTGCTCGTCCGGTCCGCTGGACCGAGCCTTTGGCGGTGGCGGTCGGGAGATATTCGTCGTCGAGCCGGTTGATTCGAGGATCCGGTGGAGAGGGGAATCGGAAGGCCATGGCGTCGTCATCGACCCTTGGGGTTTAATCGAGGCGGTCTCGAGCTACATTCTCGCCGTCCAGCTGCGCGGCGAACAAAGCAGAAGACAGGCAAAAGAGACCGTCTCCAGGGGTCGCTTGGGTTCTTGGGAGGCCTTTTGTTGGTGTTCAGGTTCAGGGCCTGCATGTGATGCAATAGCTCGAGGAGGGCCTTGCGTTAGCTCTAGGTACCTTACCTTCTAGGCTTGGTAGCTGCGGGGCACTAATTCCATGTGTCCCCACGTGAACCCTGGCGGAGCTGGGGTCACACAGAACCTTACTTTGAGGAAGCGAGATAGAGGGAACAGTTTAACACAGGTTGAAGACAGGGAGAAGATGGCTTGGCTTAGATGGGTTTGACCGCCTTGGAGGAGTTTTGAGGAATCCGACGCATGAATTTCCTATGTTCGCTCTTGCTTAAACTAGAAACTTTCTGTTAGCTCTGGTTGGCCAGGCCATAGTGGGGATACCCCCCTTATAAGCAAAGCCCCGAAGCTTCCTTATCGATAAGGGCGGGCCGACGCTATCGTCAGTGCCGTCACTTGGACCTCAGACGACATCGGCCGTCGATCACGGCAGCGCCATTTCTCCTCCGCTCAACAGTTACTCAAGCTTTTGGATTAATCCTCTGGAATTTACCAACTCGCAAGGAGCCCGGTTTTGAGGCTTTCTCCGTCATCACCCAAAACCCAGCAACGACAAGTGGCTGAAACTCCACCGACATCACAGCTATGGCGGGAGTCGACAACGATCATGTCTCGCCATTTGCGCCGCTCATGGTCGAGCTGGCTCGCATGAGAAAGTCCAATCTCAACGCTGCGATCGATGATGTAGACCAGATCATAGATTTGCTCACTGCTACTCGAGAGCAGGTTGCTGGAGGTTAGTATTCTAAAGCATATCTTGTTTGCCGCCGTCTAACGTCTTGCCAGAGCCAGACGCGAATCGCATCGGGATGAGTATGATGATGCTTCAAAACCCAGTCAAGGCCCGATTCGAAGCAATCACACAAGACCTCAAGGAAGTTACAAAGGCACAGAAAGCCTTTGGAAAGGCCCTGGACAAGGTGGGTTGCTGCTCCTCGATCATTGCGGCTTTGACGGCCACTGACCGACTTAGGCGCTCCCTCACCGCGAACTTCCCATGGAGGCCGACGCCATGGCTGACCACCCGGGCCTGATCAACCGAGCCATAGCCATGCACCTCCTCCGAGAGGGACAATTCTCTGTTGCCTCGACCTTCCTAAACGAAGCCCACGACCACCCTCCACATCGCGAATCCCGCTCACCTCGACAAACGGACGAAGACGGCGATGACGATATGGACAACGATGACGAACCCGAAGATGATATCCGCAGTCTACACTCGGAGCACTTGCAAAACAAGTTCTCTGAGATGTACAGCATCCTGTCAGAGCTGAAGGACCGCAACCTCGTCCTGGCCATCGACTGGGCCCGCGCCAACAGCCCACAGCTTGAGGCCAAGGGCAGCACCCTCGAATTCGAACTCAGCAAGCTTCAGTTTGTGTGGCTCTTCAAGGGAAATCCAGTCAACCGCCTCCCCGACGACGCCGAGCGCAACGGACCCCTTGGTGCCCTCGCCTACGCCCGTCAACACTTTGCCCGGTTCCAGGCCCGCCACCTGCGCGAGATCCAACAGCTCTGCTGCGCTCTGGTGTACGCCCCGAACCTCGCAGCCTCGCCCTACAAGCACATATTTGAGATAGACTCGGCATTCGAGGACGTTGCCATGTCCTTCACCCGCGAGTTCTGCTCCCTGCTCGGCCTCTCTGCCGAGTCGCCGCTCTACGTCGCCGTTACAGCGGGCTCCATCGCCCTGCCGCGCCTGATAAAGTACACGACATACATGCGCGAGAAGAAGACGGAGTGGACGACCGAGAACGAGCTGGCCTTTGAGACGCCCCTGCCCGAATCCATGATCTACCATCCCATCTTTGTCTGCCCCGTGAGCAAGGAGCAGACAACGCAGGACAACCCTCCTATGATGCTCCCCTGCGGTCACGTCATCTGCCGCGAGTCTCTGCACAATATCACAAAGGCTGCGCGGTACAAGTGTCCCTATTGCCCGACTGAGGGACATCTCAAGGATGCCACCAAGATCCGCCTCTAGTACACATTCTCATTCTCATTGATACCTCCTCATTTACATAGCTTTGTCTTTACTTGTTTCGCGCATGGTTATTCATTACTCTGGGCAATCTGGCGAACTTGGCGTTGATGGATCATGGGTTTGCGCAACGGACTACCCCCTAGGCCCTGGTCGCTCATGTTTATATTGTAGCGAATGTTGGGATAATCCGACTGCTTAGCAGACCAGTTATAGTTTCATACCTTATTAAACATGTGAAACCTGCAATGTTGGAGTTGTGTTGGAAGAGCTACAACACCTGACGTTTCACCACGTTGAAACCATCACACATCATGTGGAACAGTAAAGAAGCCTCGAGTTTCACAACTTCGTGGTTCAACAACTACTTGGTATGTATTCACTATCCTAAATAACCAAGTCCAAGATTTTCTACCAGGTCGCTCTGACTATCTCCACGTTCCGTAATTCACCATTCCATCCATCCTATCGTGGATATTCTCCACGATCCAACTATCTTCGAGGGAGGCAACACAGCCAAACAATAACTCCCGGATCACTCATTCAAAGGAATGAAGATTTGTTCAACGCCTAATATGATTGGGTCTTGACATATGAAAAATTAGAACCAAGAGGAAAAGACAAAGAAGACCAAAGGAAACTTCAGACACAGCCCGGGGATATCATCTCTTCGCCTTCTGTTCACGCCTTTCTCATTTGGTCACCGTCCGTTCCGAGCCTGCCCTGTCTGACCGGTGCCGTATAAGGGAAAATTTTAGTATCCTTTCGTAAATTCGTGTCTTTGTACAACGATGCCCCTAAGCATTTGTTGCTGGGGGATCATGGCTTGTTGTAGGCCGGTTAATCAATAGTCATTCGGCTGGGGGCTTGGGGCTTGACATCCTGCATGTTGATCGAGTTGATGTCGGGCTTCTCCTCAACCTTGCGCTTTCGAGACAGGGACTGAAGGTGTGGCTTGAGGCCTTTACCGAAGTTGCACATGCACACAATAGCATTGCCGATGGTGAGCAGGATGAGGAGGATGGTAATGACGGCAAAGGCGGTAAGCGACCTGCGAACAGCCGAGTAGGCGTCCTTATGCCCGGGCTGGTAGATTCGGACCAGCTTGAAGAGGAAGTAGCTCAGACCGCCGAGGTAAAGAATGATGACACAGACCATGCCAGGCTTGTTCTCCTTGCGGGTGAAGTAGGCGGCAGCGAGCAGAATGGCGATAGTGATGGGAATGGTGACAATGGTCAAAGCGAACTCGGGATCGTTCCTTTCTGCGACAACGACGACGAACTGAACGATGAAGCCGAGGAAGAAGAAGAAATCGAACTTGAGCAGAGCGATGTAGATCTAGAGTGTGTTAGACAGATGCTTGGAGATGTTGGGAATTTGATGCGTCAAAGGCAACGTACCTGGTAGTGAAGAAATCGCTTCTTCATGCGGTAATCAGCGCCAATGTTCTTGAGAATGTCCCACGCGTACTCCTGGTAAATCTTCCACGAGACGAATATCATGCCAACGGTCGCCAAGGCGATGATGGCAGGTATAGCAATCAGGTAGGGCTTGACATCGGCCCAGAGGTCATCGGAACTGACTCCATCTTCGAGGGCGTGGTGCGCCTCGAGGATATCGAAAGCTTCCTTAATTTGATCAACCTGAATAGCAGTGTAGACCATGAGGGCCATGTTGGAGAAGCAGACTCCAATAACCTGGATGGTATTCTTCTGGCGGAGGGCATCCCAAACAACCACGAGGGTGTAGAGGAAACCGAAAATGAAGAGGGTCAGGAAAGTAGGAATGGTCTTGTACTGGGACTGGACCTGGTCCAGGCTGATGTGAGGGCCGAGATTGAACTGGAACTTGCCAAAGATGTAGCTGCAGGTCAGAGTCAGTGATAAGGCTCTGGAAAGCTGACACGTGAGGGGCTATGAGCAAGACTTACGCCTCAAAGCAGATGCAGAGAACGGCCTGGAGGAGAGAAGCCGCCATGAAGCAGGCAGGCCATCGGCTTGTGAGGAAGCCCGTCTTGCCATTCAATGTGCTCGTGGCTGGAGCAGATGGCGAGAAGCCTTCTCGGTAGGCGTAGCCTTGGTTCAAGACGGGATCGACGGCAGCGTTATCGGCAAAGGTAGGCTGAGTGAAGGCGGCGGGCTGAGGAATAGGCTGAGGAACAGACTCGCCATCGCTGTAGGGCTGGTTGTAATGACCCCCATATCCATAGCCGTGATCAGCTCCGAGGAGCGACCTGCGAGACTCCAGTCGGGTAGCCACGGTGTGCATGTGTTCGACTCCAACCGGGAGTCACGGGAATCAAGTTGAAGAGATGATGACGATGGCCGTCAAGGGATTCCGACGGTCGATGGACGACGATGTCGATGGATGAAGAAAACTCGGGGGCGCGCGGGTTCGGTCGGGCGGTCGTGGTCAGGGTCTGTGATGGAAGCTCACGCGGGCGCTGACGCGGGGAGGAGCGGTTGATAAATAAAGCCCCTTCTTGGGTAATAATTAAACAAGGAAAAAGCAAGGTCGCGAGGCGATAGAAGACGAGAAACGAGAGACGGCGACGCAATTGCGAGGTTTTTTGTTGTTGCTGATGAGGCGATTTGTCGACGCAAACGGCTAGGAGAGATGGGATGGATGGGATGAGATTTTGAGATGGGGGAGAAATGAGAAGAAGAGGCGAGAGGCGTGAGAAATGTCAGAGAGCAAGGTCTAGTTCGAGGCCGCTGAAACAGGCCAGGCCCGGCCAAGTTAAAAGAGAGCCCAGGATCAGTGGGAAGCCCAGAAATGGGAGGATGGAGTGGATGGGCGGACAGGGGTGGCAGGGCACAAGGGGTGGCAGGGATCTAGGCGTTTTTTCCTGGGGGGACCGGGCAGTCAGTCCATGGACGGGCGGGACTCGGCGGTGGGTAGGTGGTGGTGGTGGAGGACTTTCAGCGGCTGCCAGTGGGTTTGGGCCGCTAAATTTTGCAAGCCCCAGTGGGTTCCTATTTTGGACGACTTGGCAGCCCGAGTGCAATCTGTCTCAGACGTGTTGATATTTACCGGCTGAGGGCGCGGGCACTGTTTTCGTATCTCGCACCGTGATTAAGAGAGAGAGACTGCTCGGCGAACACGGCCTGGACCCGTCTCAGTATTGATGACGCAGCCGGCGAGCATGGTCCCGTCCTGACTGAGTCCTACCTGCCTGGACACGCCGAACAGAACCGACCCGACAGCGGCGTTGGGCTGACTGACCGGGACGGCACCGTAGGTAGGCGCGGGATGCTGCGTCTCTAGTCTCTAGACTTGGCGGAGAGCTAGCTACTGTGTGCGTGCATGATCAGCCTTGGAGGGATCCCATTCCATGGATGGGATAGCATGGCATGGCATCCAGGGAACTGCCGACCACGATGGGCGGTGCCATCTGGAACTACTGTACATGCATAGTGCTAGACGCCTTGTAGGACTAATGACAAGCTTCCATTGCATATCGTCGTTCGAGTCCCCGGTTGCTGGGCGTTGAGATTGCAGAGGGCTATGGCGATCGCCCGCGAAAATGCCCAGTCCCGGGGAGCAATTCTGAGGCAGTGCAAGCGGTGAGGTCTTCTTGTTAGTGCACCAACCCTCAGGGGAGCGTCCCCGGCTTGCAGTTTGGTGTGGAGTGCCAGCCTGACATGATCTCACTAACAGCGGCTACAAAGCACGGGGCTTGGATGCAATGTCCGTAGGACTCAGCCCAGCCACAGCCACCTCTGCTCAAGATGCCGTCACGCTTCCCCCCTTCGATGGGGAAGGGTCTCATGAAGCTCCCCCTCCATCAGTGACGAGGTTGCAATGGATGGATGGCTAGGTAGCTAGCGCGAGGAGGCCTCGGTTGTTGTGCATTACCGCAAGGTGCTAAAAACAGCAGAGAAGGAACAAAAATGATGGCTGGGAGTTCATCTGGTGTTAAGCTCTCCTCTGGGTTGATTTATCATTTACCGCTTCTTTCACATGCAGCCCTATCACAGTCAACCGCCAGCCACCTCATTCCAACCCCATCAACGGATTCGATGCACGAGTTGATAAAAGGTAATTGAAAGTGCAGTCAAATTGAGGAGGGTGAGTGAGTAGAGAGCCTGGTGAGCTGCCCACCCACGACCTGCACGACGCAGCCGTATTTTCATGATTGCCAGCTCAGGCTCGGGATTCTCCCGCATTCATCCCCTGATTTCGCTTTTGATCCCAGGGCCTGGGGTCATACGCAGTGCAGTACGTAGTATGTAGCGTATCTTGCCTTGTTGGCCGAAGCTGCCCTGCTCGGGGCAACTCGCGCTCGTGTCCCTCAGATGAGCTCGTAGTAATCGTCTATCGCGATCCACTCAGTGTGCCATAAATAATTCTGGCCATTGGGAGGGCCAAGAGGTGGATGCACGTCAGCTCGTAAACGTCCATTTACCGTCCAATGCCAATATCCACTCTGCCGCTGCTGCTGCTGCTTCTTGTTGTTGTCGTCATCTTCAATCCCGGCCTGTCCGTTAGAATATCTGTGTCAGATCAGGCACTGGGCTTTGCAACTTGAAGCGCGCACTTCCCCTTTCAACCAGGTGCAGATGCGACAGAAGCCCCGGCAGCAGAGCCTCGATTTTAGCTTTGCTCCCGCCATTCCGATACCTTGCTCGATGCAGATGTTTGTCTCGCCTTTGGAATGCACCGACGCGTGATCGTGATCAACAACGGTCCAAGACGTGGCGTTTGGGAGGTCTTGCTGTTAACCTTGTTTTTCATTAATTGCTATGGAATTATGCTCGTGCCTTCCCTCCTAAGATAGTGAGTGCCCGGTATTGGATACTGTAGATGGGCGATCGTACCTGCCTCCAGTGGCCAGCCAACCTGCAAATCTCAAAAACCACCACGCTTCCACAAACGCCAGACATCCATCTATAAAACCCAACCTCACATCGATATCAACTAATCCCGACAGAGTCAAGGCTCAAAGGAAATCGAGATCCCAGGAACCCCATCCATACCCGAGCACTGCCTCCTCGTTCACGCCCCCGGCGTTTGGCTCCGTTCCATTCAACCACAGCGGGTTTGCCGGAGCTTGCTGCGCCGCGACTCCAACTTGTCCCATCTTCTCAACCTCCTTCGTTTCAGCAACATACTCGATCGCCTGAAAGCATGTCGCCTTTCCCAAAAACTGGTGCAGTAACCCCGTGAAGCTCGCGATGCATGGCCTCACCAGCTCTTCGACGCTCTCCTTGCCCGTCGCTGGGAATACTGTTTGTGTACCAAAGTACGCCGTCGCCATGCTCCCGTGTCCTGTCATTACCCCTGCAAACTGCTGGACTATGCGCGCTGCCTCGTGTGCTACCGTCCATCCTTTGGGGAATGCTTCTAGGATTGTGATTAGGACGGCCACTTCATCCCTGGCTGCAAACGGCGCCGGCCCTTGTGCTCCCCAATCGTTTGAGCCGTACGATGCCACAAAGTCGTGCATCAACACCAGACACACGGGTAACAGCCGGCACAACGACACCCGATTTAGAGGCAGCTGTCGTTGCTGCAGGAGAGCCGAGTTGGCCTGGAGCTGTTTTCGAGCAAACTCGAGCAATTCTGACCGAGCTACCGCCGCTGCAGCGCTGTTGAAGTGGTTGGGGAAGTAAAGGAGAACAAGTAAGTGATAATACTGTGCGCTTAACCAAGTGATGCTGCTGTGGATAGGTAGGTTGTCTGCCTCCATTGGCGACATGAGGCACCCGTTGCTGTACCAGTCCTCAATTTCCGACCTCAGGCTGCTGAGCACTGCGCGCCGATCTGCAGACGAGATACCTGCAGTCTCTGCGGTTCGCTGCAGATGTACGTCGTGAAGGATCCGATACTCTAGCTGCCGAAGCTGTATCACATGCCGGCTTGTCTGCAGGTTCCGAGCATACACGGCTCTATCCGCACTCGCAAACTCCTCAACCGTGAGTCCTGGGAGCGGAACGCTGGCGTGTTCATCCGTCAATGCCACCGGGAGGCCTTGCGACGCAGCCATCATGCGATCTAGAACGAAGATGCTCCAGTACAGTCGATGCCTGAGCTCCGTCTCGGCTGGTGTACGAGGTCGGTCGTCTGGCCGCGTCAAACCGATGACCATGGCCTGGCGTGCAGCGATGCCAACGATGAAGTATGCCGAGGTCGCTGTTGGATCAAAAAGGGAGTATAGTCCTAAGAGCACGAGGATTTGCACCGACTCAACGCCCTCGTTGCAAAGACACTCCTGGATGATGTCTGGATATACCACATCGAATCGCTTGGCAGTGTCGCTGGGTATCTGCCCTGCCCGCACCAGAGACGTGCATCCGATGGCCATGACAAGGTACAGCAACGTCATGGGAGGATCTTGATCTGCGGGAGAGGCACTTCCCAGGGACTCGAGGTCACGGCGTATCTTGACCTGATCCACAAAAGGATAAGCTCGGTTAACATGGCGAAAGAAGGCATCGACGAAACGACTTGGCGCAATATCGGGAGGAAGGGCTTGCCGAGCGATCAACCTCCGTCTGGTGATGGAGCCATCACTCGAGGCTTGGTAGGAGAGATGACTGCTCGTGGTTCTCACGCTGCCCGGATCTCTATCCTCTATTCGCACCTCACTATTCTGCTGCCCGGTCATGGGGTGGTCGCGTCCACGGATCAACGGGAGAGGTCCAGTGGTGTCCAACGGAGGGGTCGCCGGGCCCGGAGCTCTTGAAAGGGGCGACGATGCCGGGCCCGAGTTTGTGGAAGGCCCCACGCCGTTCGGTTGCCCAGCGCCGAGCACGGGGCCCAGGTCGACTCCAGTTTCGACAGCATCTATCCCGCCTTGTTGACCTGGGGGGAGCAGGTTCTCGTCGATATATCGACTAAGCCATTGCACACGCGAGCGTAGTTGGTGGGCCTGTGCCTCCGCGTTGGCAATAGGACTGGTGTATGAACATCTCTGACCGGCACTGGCGCAGAGAGAGCACACGGGATAGGTGCGACTGCACTTCTTTTTGAAACTGCGACAGCGATCACAGGCCGGAGCTATGGGTCTCCCTCCCGAACTCCGACCTGTTGGCGGGGGCTGTCTGGGCTGTTGCTGCTGCTGCCCATCCTGTCGGCGAGGTTGCGCATCTCGCTGGGGTGCCTCCTGCAGCCGCTTATCAGGAGACACTGGAGGTGAAGCGGACCGGGCCCGACCGGCATCTCTCGGGGATGGAGACACCCTGCGGAGGCGGAAGCGGTGGATCGAAGCCTTCATATCAGATGCCATTTCGGGAAACCGGGGCTCTCGCAAGCGTCATGCCTTGGAATCAACTGGCCCTGGCAAGGCAAAGGGGAGCCGACTGAGCTGTCAGTGAATTGATGACCAGACAGATGGACGACGACATAGGCAGTGAAGCTGGGACCTGCCAACATTCAGGAGAGTACCCAAGGGAAAAGCAGGCAAGCATCTCATTTGACGACGGTGCCTTTTCGACACGGAGCCGCATGCGCAATCCTGACCGTTGTTGACGAAGGTGGACCGAATTGCGTGCTTGCACGAGGTGATAGCCCTGGAGTCAAGAGGGGACGTTATCACTGACTCTGAGCCGCTACGACACTAATGGCAGTTTTCCGAGCCGTGAACCCGTTAGCTTTGTCAATGGTGAGGATTCATGCATTTGGGGATACGACGAGGCCTGGGAGTCAAGATTTCTGAGATTTGTCTCTGAAGACATATCCAGTCCTAAAACATCAAACAGCATCGGAGAAGCTGGGGCACGCGGCCAAGCTCCGATGCCCGGAGTCGGGGTCGCGCGGAGCCCGACACGGGATTGCCGCAATTGGAAATCGGGCCCAATCGGGCAATCAGGCCATTCGTTGATGGAGGATGGAGTGGACCGGCCCCAACTCATCAAGGGCCCATGAGGCTATTTTGCGGGATCCATCGGCGGCGTGGATTTCAGATGGACAAATGAGACTACGCGGGTGCTTGACGTGAACGGGTTTGACAGCCAAGTTTCAAGATACTTATTAGCATGCTGTACGACCGAAGCATGTCATCTTTGTCCTGCCCGTTCATTTTCCATCACCACCAGCAAGCATTCAACAGATCTACACCTTATCCTTTGCGTATACTTGGTGTAACACTTGAAGAGAATAAATACAGAACTCGCCATTGACTTGACTTCCGATGGCTCTGGCAGAAAAACTTCAGGTTCGCCGCATTGCCATTATCGGCGCCGGCCCCAGCGGTCTTGCAGCGGCCAAGTAGGTCTTACTCTTACTGATGGCAGCTGCGAATCATGAGAGCTAATAGCCACCGTCTAGATACCTACTTGCAGAGAAGAAGTTCTCCAAGGTTCACATCTTTGAACAGCGTGCTACTCCGGGTGGTGTCTGGAACTACACGCCCCTCGTCCGCGAGAATGGCTTCTCTGTTCCGAGAACGCAGCCCAGCAGCCTCCCCGACCAAGCTCTCCAGCCCAAGGACGGCGGGGACGTTGAGTTCATGTCGCCCATCTATGACCTTCTCGAGACAAACATCCCCCACTCGCTCATGAACTACACGGACAAGGAGTTCCCCCAGGGCTCCTCTCTGTTCCCCCGGCACAGCGCCGTGCTGCAGTATCTCAAGGAGTACGCCGAGGACATTACTCCGCACATCTCGTACCAGGCTCAGGTCTTGAGCATTGAGAAGGCTGGGCCGGATCGGTCTCAGCCGTGGAAGGTCGAGGTGCTTGATTTGAAGGAGAACAAGGCGACCAAGGATGAGTTTGACGCTGTTGTGGTGGCGAGCGGGCATTACAATGACCCCTTCATCCCGGATATTCCTGGGCTTGTCGAGTTTGACAGGGCGTATCCGGGTGCCATTTCCCACTCCAAGTTCTACCGCAGGCCCGATGATTACAAGGACAAGGTAGGCAATATCATGTTCAAGTCCTGTCTCTTCACATTTGCTTACCTTGCTTCAGAAAGTCATCGTTGTCGGTAACTCGGCGTCTGGCGTCGACGTGAGCGCGCAGCTTTCCGCAGTCGCCAAACATCCCATCTTTATCTCTGAAAAAGAGAAGCCCACCGTCACGCCTCCTACCAAGGAGTCATGGGCGGCCAACGTGCCCCAGATCGTCGAGTTCCTCCCCTCGAAGCGCGGCGTCCGCTTTGCCAACGACCAGGTAGAGACTGACATTGACGGTGTCATCTTTTGCACGGGCTTCCATTACTCGTATCCCTTCCTCAAGACGCTGGAGCCATCTGTTGTTGTCCCTGATGGAGGATATGCGGCGCATCTGTGGGAGCAGATCCTCTACACGGCTGACCCGACCCTTGCCTTCCTCAGTGTTCCCCAACGTGTGGTGCCTTTCCCTATCGCCGAGGCGCAGAGCGCTGTCGCCGCGCGTATCTGGTCCGGACGACTCAGCCCGCCCACAGCGGCAGAGATGGAGGCCTGGGTAGAACACGAGCACAAGGAAAAGGGTTCCGGCAAGGCAGTCCACCTCATGCACTTCCCAGTGGACGTGGAATACATCAACCGTCTACACGAGCTGAGCAAGACAGCCCCCAAGGCGCCCGAGCTGGGTCTCGAGAACGACGGAGAGGGCAAGCGGCCGCCCTACTGGGGTCTGGACAAGCGCTGGGTGAGGGAGAGGGTGCCCAAGATCAAGCTCGCGAGCCGGGCCGTGGGGGAGAAGAGGCACGAGATCAAGACGCTGGAGGATCTCGGGTTCGACTATGAGGAGTGGAAGAGGACGGTTGAGGAGGGGGACAAGCTGCTTTGAGCGATAGACTAGACTGAGCAGGTAGATTTATTTGTCATGTTTATGGGATACCCTGGTGATTTTCACCCGAGGGGCTTTGAATGAAGGATGGCGCTCAGAGTTTCTCAAGAGAGCAGGTTCTTTGTGCACCGACTTGACTGTTTGGCAGATTTGTGACTTATACAGGGTTAGAAGAGCCGTTGCTGATAACGCCGGGGCTTGGTCCTATTCTCTAATCATTAGATCGTGAAAATAATAGATGCTGATAAGGATTTAGTGAGTGAGCCCTAATTGTCTATATCAGATACAGATAGCCAGGTCGGTGTGAAGTACTTGCCTACCTATGAACAGGTAGTCTACCATCCTATCTTATCACACATGACGAGACATCAACTTCATAAGAGATGGCCAAAGATAGAATAGACAACTTTTAATTACATTACAATCTAATGCTACGCTTGAGACATGAAACAAATGGCATCTATGTACCAAGACTGCAATCCAGCTCTGCACAGATTATTTTCATGTGAGAGCACCTCCTCAGTTGTCAGTCGCCTTCTCATTCTCCTCGGCAGCCTTCTTGTCATTCCTCCCCTTGAGAGACTTGAGCCCCGTCTTGTGCTCCTGGTGCTCCTTGCTAAGGTCCACCTGCTTGATCAACAGGCTGATGACAAGGGCCAGACCGGCAAAGCACGTGTAGACAATGTACATTGTCTGCAGACTCTTCCAGTAGGCCGTCTTGGCCACGCGGCCTTCGTGGCCGCCCATCTCGCCCACGACCTGCACGTTGCCCGCTGCGTTGGAGCCCGACAGCAGACCCGCCAGGTCGGGCCCCAGCTCCCGCTCGAGCTTGGGATACTGACTCTCCATCTCGTTGTTGAAGATGACGCCACCGATGACGACCGACACCGAGGTGCCGAGCTGGCGGATCAGCGAAAAGGTCGAGGTGGCAGCGGCAATGTCCCGTGGCTCGATGTTTGTCTGCAGCGCAATCAGGGGCGCCTGGAAGTTGGGGCCAATACCGATGCCCGCGACGATCTGGAAGATGATGATCTTGACCCAGTTGGCGCGCGGCTCAAGGTTGATGAGCAGGCCAAAGCCCAGGACGGTCACGAACATGCCCGAGACGATGACCATCTTGTAGCGGCCCGTCTTCTTGATGATGATGCCGGCTGCTGCTGAGACGAATGACAGGGAGAGCACAAAGGGCAGCAGGTAGACGCCAGAGAGCAGCGACGATGCGCCAAGCACGCCTTGGAAGTAAAGCGGGAGCCAGTAGCTGCCAGACATGAAGACAAAGGCGTGGGTAAAGGCCAGGCCAAAGGCGGCATTGCTGTTTTGCTTGTGGAAGAGATAGGGGGGCATTATGGGGAACTTGGCCACCTTCCGCTCATAGACGAGGAAGATGGCAGACGTCACGACGCCAAATATGAGGAGGCAGATGATGGTGGCAGAGTCCCAGGGGAAATTGACGCCGCCAAGCTCGATTCCCAGGAGCCACATGATGGTGCCGCCGATCATGAGCAAACTGCCCGGCCAGTCCAGGGCCAAGAGACCCTCCTTCATGGGCGTCCGGGGGTTGTGCAGCTTAAGGACAAAGATGAGGATGACAATGGCAACGGCCGTCAGGGGCAGGTTGATATAGAAGCACCATCGCCAGGTGACCTGGCTGGTGAAGACGCCGCCGAGGATGGGGCCGACGGCAGAGGCCAGCGCCCACACCATGCCCAAGATGCCAAAGTACATGCCCCGGTTCCTGATGGAGAAGAGGTCGCTGATGGCGATGTTGGGGAGCACCACCAGGCCGCCTCCGCCGATGCCTTGGACGGCACGCGAGGCGATGAGCATGGCCATGCTATTGCTCACAGCGCACAGCAGGGATCCAATCCAGAAGATGACGGCCGCCACGAGGATGATGGGCTTCCGGCCGAATATGTCCGAGAGCTTCGTCCATGTCGGGAGGAAAGAGGCATTGCCAAGCAGATAGGCGCTCCCTATCCAGATGTAGCCCTGGCTGGAGTGAAACTCGTTGGATATCGTGGGCACCGCAGTTGTGATGATGGTGACATCTAGAGCCGCGAGGAAGAGGGCAAGTCCGAGCGCAAACATGATCAGGAAGGTTTCGAGCCTCGTCCGTCCAGCCTCTGGGGGAGGAGCGACGGCCGGGTCATTGCCTGGCTCTGCATTGGAAGGAGCAACCCCATCCCGCTCCACGTCGTCGAGTGTGCTCTCAGAGCTGATACTCCGGTCTGGATTTATCGTTGAAGCAGCCATTGTCACTCAAGACAGTTGACAAGACTAAGTAAGAGAAGACTCGGTCAATGAATTGAGAAATGCCAATGGATGTATGTAGTTGCAATGGACCCGTTCGGAGAGCGCCGTTGACCGCGTCGAGGATTGATAATCAAGGATGCGATCCGCTACTTGTTAGTTTCGAGGAATTGGCCGTTGGTGCTTTATATCTGCTTCATGGTCGACACCCGCACGTTCACCATCAATAGAGTTTTTTTTTTCAGCTTGTCCAATACAGAAACCCGGTCGGCATTGGTGCCTGATGAGAGTCGAGGGGCGAGAGAGAGAGAGAGAGGGAGAGGCAGAGACTTCGGCATTGCTCTCGTCTCCGAGGACCGGGGTTGAGTTCCCAATACGGCTACCCGGCACACAGGGCGCATCCATAGTCGTTGACAAATGCCATCTCTTTTGCCGTGTCAGGTAATTTGGCGAATGAAGCTTGGCCTCGGGTCTCGTGGAGGGTGGAGCAATAGTTCCTTCAAAGCGTCAACCAAGTCGATGAGATTTCAACCAAGGGGGTGTGGAGTCTGCACCATTGTCATTATCCATACGGATACTTATTGCCGGCTCGTAATTCCGATCCATGCTTGCGGGGGGACGAGTCCCAAGATCTCTCGGAATGACCCTTGGGTTCCGTCTTATGAGTTGATCTGGCAGTTGATTTTGGCCTTTTCAATGTCACCCCCCTTCGAGGCTCACGTGGCGTCATGATTCATGGACTGATGCGTAGAGGCCTCGAACAAAAGTATCAACGGCTGGTAAGCGTGGCTGGCCTCGTTCTTATCCCTGTACCATCTGAACTGTTCCCCGGCAGCTTGGCAGCTGGGGTTGCAACAGGCCCTTGGGGGTGAACATCTGGGACACCAACTTGGACACTTGACATACCACTAAGACTATCCTTGCCGAGTTCTCATCAGAACCTCTTCTTCTTTATACAAGAGCAAGCTAAGAGTAGACCAAAAAGATCCAAGGCAAAGCAAGGCTCTTGTAGAGTCCCCTGTGACTATTTATTTGACCCTTCTGTTCAGATACCGGCCGACGAGATACTCATCCCGTTACCGAGTAGACCTGGTCAACATGGGCAAGGGTGACTTCCATCACCGACGATGCTGACTCCGTCGAGGTTTGTCGACATGGTAACCCGGTTGCTCAAGCAATTGAGACGGTACTTGGTCTGCCACAAGCCTCCAACAGGGATATCTACCGAACTGGGCTGATGGTCATTCCATCCCACCCATGGACCCTTCCCAAACCAGTCATGGCTGTCAAGAGTAGGCGAATGTTGAACTGAGCCTCAGCTATCAACATCACACAACGTGGAAACGCATCTGACATGAGCCGGACCCATCTGATCTTCGCATGTCTCAACTACCCACATGGCAGGCCCCAGTGAACAGGTTCTCGGCCTATGCCAGTGAGCACCATGTCTCAGACGACATGTTGAACAATGCAAGCCACAGATCTTTTCGCTTTGAGGGGAGCTCCATGCCTTTCAGGTCAGCAGTATCGGGGTGCGATAGTAATATATCCGTGTTGAGTAAATGCGACATTTGTACATGCCCAACGCCAATTCCCACTTCAAGATACCAGCGCCATTTTCCCTCGCTCGCTGAGCTTTCAAAACACTTCTTCTTCTTCTTCTTCTCCTCTACACGACCATGATCTCGCGTACTTGTTTACAACTCCGATTAGAAGATCTTCGTGATACTTTCTCTGGAAATGACACTATTCTGCCGCTCGTCGCGCCTCACGCGGAAGAAGCTGTCGCAGAAGTCACTGCACCTCATGTGCCGCAAAAACTCTTCGTCGTGTGTGATGACGATGAGCTGGAAATTGCTCTGGGCCTGACGGGCCTTGATGATCATGTGCAGACTCTCTGCCAGACTCTTGATGTTGTCGCGGTCCAGGTTGGTGGTGGGCTCGTCGAGTGCAATGAGACCGCAGTTGACGCCGAACGACTCGGCCAGAGCTAGACGGATGATGATGGACGCGAGAACCTTTTGACCAGCTGAGCATCGACCACGCATGTCCATTTCCGTGTCTTGCTTGACCATGCAGAGCCGGTAGTTATAGTTGCGCTTGCCCGTGTTTGACTCGTTGTCCGAACGAATGAGGATTGTGTCAATGTCGGTGCCTTGGTATGTGCTCTGCCACAACTCGCCAGCTATACGGTTCACCTCGGACATCTTCATTGAGTGGAATTGCATCACCGCCTTGTCCACGGCCGAGCTGCACTGCGCAAGATCCTCGATGGCAGCCTTGGTAGTCTCCACGCGAATGTGCGACTCGCGATACTTTCTCTTGGCATCCTTGTAGTCCATCTCCCATTCCTGAAGTAGCCTTCCAAGTTCCTCGTCCTTGGTCTTCATGGCTCCCATGACAGACCCGCGCTCAGCGAGAAGGCGGTTGTAATGGTCCTCATGTGCACGAGCCTCAGCCTGGAGACGTTCATAGTCTTCGTCAGCGTTGCGGTCTTCCAGCTCGGATATTTCCCCGCGGATGACCTCGACTGTGCGAAGATTCTTGCGGTAGTTGAGGTTATCCCTGATGTTCTTCTTCTTCCGATCTCCGTTGTCAATGTCTTGCTTCAGCTTGTTTGTGCGAACTGTGAGGTCTGTCACCTCCTTTTCAGTGTTTGCAATCGTCTTTTCAAGCGTGACAATGGCACGTTGGTTGGATGCAAGGTTGGAGGGGCCGCCTCGGTCGATGTAATCGTGGATGTCGGTATCCATCATCTTCATCTCGCTGACAGAATTGGCGACATTGTCACGGGCGTCGGCAATGACTTGCTCCTTTGATCGACCACGTCGAAGCACATCGTCTCGGGCAGACCTTGCCTCGTTGATGCTGGGCTCAATCGTTTCCAATTCTTCATCAGAACGCTGAATAACCTCTCGCTGGTGAGAGAGTTCATCCTTCAAAGCCTGAATCTGGGTTTGCAGATCCTTCTTCTTGTCCAGTTGCCCGGCTGCGCGGCTGATCCTGTTCCTCAGCTCACTCTTCTCAAGCTCAAGTGAGCTGAGCTGATCCTTCATGCGCTGACGATCTGTGGTCAACTTGGAGATGCGGTTCTTTAGGCTTCTCATCTGCTCAGAGACACCAGCCTGAAGCTCGTGGATCTCATCGGGGCTTCGAGTTGCGCCGCCTGACATCTGTTGAGACATGATGCGATCAACCTGAGTCTCTGACTCTCCGATATCCTTGATAGTCTGAGTAATGTTCATGACCGTCTTGGACATGTCCTCCAAGTCTTTCTGCTTCTCTTCCTCGGCCGAAACAACCGATGCTTGCTCTTCGAGTTGTCTCTCCAGGGTGTCAAACTCGGCCTCAACGGCCTTGCATTCGTCACGAAGGGATGGGAGCTCAGCTGACAGCCGTTCATAGGTGTCGTAGGCTGATCGTACCGACCGCAGCTTTTCAAGACTCGCCACTGTCTCCTTTAGGTCCTTTTCAGTGTCGACTTTGCCCTTGGGGTCGAGATTCTTGTCGATCTTCTTGCTCAAACGCTCTAAGCTTGCAGCTTGGTTGTCATCAAAGTGACGCTCGCAGAGCAAGCATTTTCGTTTCGAGTCAAGCATGCGCTTGCACTTGTTGTAGTAATCCACAAGCGCATCAAAGAGACTCAGGTCATTCCTCAGCTCTTCCACCTGCTGCTCGACCGTCTCAACCTCCTCGGTGTAATCCTCGACAATCGCATTGTCTCGAATTGTTTGGAGGGCATCGACGACCTGTTGCTGACAGTTCGTAGCCTCCTTTGACTTCTTGTCAAGCGACTCCTTTGCAGTTCTCATTCTGAACTCCACTTTCTGTTGCTTCTGACGTGCTTGGTCGCGACGCTTCCGAGCGTCCGTCACGATCTTGTTTTGATCCTTGACAACCGACTGAAACTTGGCATCAAGCGATTCTGGCTCCCAATCACTGCCAATGATTTTGTCCAGCTTTGCCTTCCAAGTGCTTGTCAAAGTGTCGAGCTTGCGTTTGCGGTCAGCAAGTTCCTTTTTCCTGTAGTCAAGTTGAGCTCTCTCTGATGCGAGACGAGTGCACTCGACCAGCTCTCTGCCTAGCTTGTCGTTTTCGTTCTCGAGTTGATGAAGCTTGTCATTTTCGCTCGACAGTTGATTATCCCAGTCTGCATTCTCAAATGCCTTCTGGCATGTCTGGAACCTGCTGTCGAGGTCTTGCATCTGTCCATCCAGGATAGCCTTGGCACCTTCATCCACATCAATAAGACCTGACTCGTTTTGGAGCACGGCTGTGCGTTTCTCGATGGCGGTCATCCGCTGTTTAGCAGATACACGATCTTGCGTTCGGGCGGCCTTGCGACCCTCAAGCTCGGTGATGACACCAGTGGCCCGATCCAGCTCGGCCGAGTTTTCTTTCTGGAGGCGTTCCAGATCTCGCTTCTTCTCGTTGAGAAGTTTCTGAAGTCGCTCATTGAAAGACTTGACCTGGTGATCAGATAAATCACCATCAAAACCCGAGAAGCCATACGACTGGGCAGTCTCTTGAATCATTTCCGTGCGTGTCTTGAGTTGGCGCTCATACTTGTCCTTGTCTGACTGATGCTTGCCTTGCTCGGAGAGCTTGGCGGACAGGTCTTTCCGCGAAAGCGCCACCTCGTTTTGTAACTCGTTGTACTGGGTCTTATTCTGGTCAGCTTCGTCTTGGAGATGCTGCATGCGATCTTCGTAGTGGGCAAGGTCGCTTTCCAGCCGAGAGTCATCCTCTGGAAGTTCATCTATCGTGGCCTTGAGCTCTTTGACGGCTTCTTCTCGGTACTCGAGTTGTTCACGCTTTGTGTTGAGATTTTGAACGATTGCAAGATGGCTGTTTGCTGTCTCTCGAATTTCCCGGATCGTTTCCTGGGTATCATCCATCTCAGTGCTGATGGACTCGCACTTGACCCTAGATCCCTCAATATCCTCCTGCAACGCGTTCATTCTCTTTTCGGCTCGGTCACCTCGGTCCTTGTTGACTTTGTTGTGGGCCTCGTCGTTCTGGAGCTTGCCTAGTTGCTCGACCTGCTTCTTCCGGAGCACCTTGAGGTTGTCGATGGCCTTGGTGTACTTCATGGCCTCAAAGATCTCATCGAAGCGCTTCTTCAATGCGGCAGGTTCGCTCAGCGGCCAGAGAGACTCGTCTTGGTGACAGAATATAACAGCGTCGAGGATTGCAGGCGAAACACCAAGGCGCTCGGGTATCATCTCATCAAGCTGAGCCTGGCGGGTCGATGTCGTTGTGCGTTCTCCGTTGTTGACGACAACGAGTGAGCAGTCAAGGGTCTTCTGAGAGCGGGTGGTTTTCTTGACGGTGAGTTGTATACTTCGGGTCGCGACATGTTGACGGTCGTTGATCGATCGGAACTGGAGCTTCACCTGGGCCATGACCTCCTTTTCGCCGCATAGCTGGATGCTGTCAGAGAGATGACATGGCCAGCATTAGGGGTATCGCATCGTACCTTGGGGTCGTGGATGAAAGCACCACCCTTACTGTTGGGCGGCAGCTCACCGGTGGTAGCATACTTGAGACACTCGATAATGGTTGTCTTTCCAGAGCCGTTGTATCCCACGATGAGTGTCAGTGGGGTGTTGAACTGGATAGCCTCTCGGACGGAAGGGCTGAAGGAGCGGACGCCCGAGATGGAGAGCTTGTCGATTGTCGACATGCTGGGCGACTACCGCATCGGGGATCGGGCAAAGGTGAAGTACGCGATGTCAAGATTGGAAGTATCTACTGGGTCGTACAGGAGTTGAGAGATTGTCTGTCTGCTCTAGAAGGGTGCTGAGCATCCAAGTGTCAAGTGTGGATTAGGCAGCTGAAGTGGAATTGCATGGGTGACGCGACTTTGCAGTCAACGCGTCGAGTCTGGATGCGAGGTCACGTGCCTCACATTTAACCGCAGTTCCAGCGGGCTTACACGGGGCAAGTGCATTCACCCAGTGAGGCGTAGCATGAGCGAATTCTGGTTCACTACCTACCTACCTAATCGGGTTATCCAAGGATCCATAGGTAGATGCCAGGGACTTTCCGGAGTATTACCTCTTTACAGCAAGGCCAGAGATCAAAGGGCTCAAAGATTCCTGCTTGGCATCTGTTGAGGTCATCGACCCAGCCATTGTTTCAGCCCTCCATCATGACAAGTCCCTCCCTCTCTTGAAAGCTTCCCGGGCAGCCGGCTTGATAATTACGTCTGATTGACGTCAGAAAGCAGCCAGAGAACCCCAGGACCCTGAGTGACGACACTGAGCGGGCCGTTTTTGACAGAAGGGGATGCCAGTGGCTTGAAACCGGGAAGGGTCCATCCAAACGACTTTGAGCACTTGCACCACGCAGACCCAGATGTCGAGATTTTCACTCTTAGCAAGGTTTCATGTTGCTAATGGAGAAGTACAGGGGCTTTGCAGTCGCAACAGGGGTTCGAGAAAGAAGCAACTTTCAAGACATGTTTCCCAGAGGCGGTCTCGTGAGACCAACTAACTATGTAGTGTTTTTGGCTTCATCAGACCGCTCTCTCAATCACCTCAGTTCTCAGATCTGGGACCGCGCAAATGGATCCCCTAATCCCCTAGGGCGACCCCGCGGTGATCCCCCTGAAAGTTAAGCTGCGCGTCCATCCCGACGGCAGCGCAAAATCGACGCTCCACGCATTTAAGCCTCGAATGAGATGTCGCACAAACTGAGGTCAGCTCCTGTGGGAGCGGGCCGCGCTACTGCCCGCTGGACCCTTACAATGGAACCCACCAAGGATGTGCAGGATGGATGCAGTCGACCTAGGGCCAAGCCAAGGGTCGCTGGGCCAGTAGGATCAGGGGAGACTTCATCACTAGGATCAGGCGCCCGCCGTTCCCGGAGCATTCCCTCCGGGCTGGGAGAGCAGCATTGGCCACTATGTGGATTGAGCCGTAAAGGCATGGAAAAAAGCCAGAGAGATTTGCACAGCCAAGCAAAGCATCGACCAGCTTGGGCTCCAGCCTGGGCACAAGAAGGTGTGGTGCTATGATTATGCGGCATCTGGGCATGACGTTTGGTGCTATTTTCCCATGTGTTGAACACGGCAATTCTCCAAAAGTGCCATGTCTGAACGAGCCCATGGCAAAGCGCCCGCTCAGAGATGGATGGGTCAGACAGACTCTGCCTGTTATCAGGCCCTGGGGCTGCCAGCCAGCATGGAACCTAGGGAAATATGGCCCATGAAGACTGCAGAGCTCACTGACATCTTGGTCTTGATTCCGGACCTGCTGCTTGACTCGGAAAGCGGGCCTTTCTCATTGTCTTTAGGACGCTACCTACCTTGGTATCCATCCCCCAGACTGTTGCTGGAGGTGGTTTCCCTCCTCATCTCATCATCCATACCTGCCTACCTACGCCAGACCTTCCTCTCTTACTACCTGCCTTACCTGCCTACCTACTTACCTACCTATCCATGATTATCCGGACCCCGTGTGACATTCTGGCTTTCGTTTCATAACCCCTCCTCCCTCGTGTTCCGTCCCTCATATCACTTACCTACCTACTCTACATCCATGCTCTGTTCTCCAATCTCGCTCAGGCATCTTTTCGGGCTTTCTTTGATGCATTTTACCCTTTCTGCCTGAGCAGGGAAAAAGAAACTGGACGTCATCTCTTTTCATTCCCCTTCATTCTCAGTCGGGGAAGGTATCGTTTCTCCTCTCTCATACCCAATCTCTCTCCATATTGTCCAAGACTAGAAGTCGTGATAGCGATTTCAGTTTTTAGCTGGATAGTATTCTTCTCTCAAGCTTTCATCTATCCCAGTCACCCATGCTATTCACGTCATTGCTGTGTCATCAGGAACTAGACTCCCCCGTTGTCGCTATCCCTCTGCCGCTGACCCCAGTGCTGCAGCGGCCACAGACGCCCCCGAGGCCGCTGAAACTGCCCTTGCTGGGGCTCCCGCTTCGCCAATGCAATTTGCGGAAATGGATGCTCGATCGCCACCTGAGTACGCCGCAACCACGTCCCACGGACCACCTCCATCTCCCCCTCCACCTCTCGGTGCTCCCCCTCAAAATACCTTCAACTTCTTTGGCTTCAACCTCGACATCGGTTCTCTCCCGGATATGACGGGTGGCCAGGTCATTCACCACTCCCCTGCGAGGCCGAGGTCGAGGCTGTGGCCACTCGAGGCCCCCTCGGCCAGAGCCAACGCTATTTTGGCTTGCGACTCGTGTGGCTAACCCGATTCTGCAGATGGGCGCGGATGGCCAGGACAGCACCGACATAATGGCACTCCTCGACAACAACATGCTTGGCTCCATGGGCGACGCCTCCACAGGCCTCGACACGACCGACGTATCGAACCTGAACGGCTCTTACGGTGGCCCTAATACGCAAGCGTCTACCGAAGAGTCTGTCGCGAGATCCGAAAATCAATTCAATACTGCTGCGAACAATGTCCCCGGCGCGGGGCCACTCCCTGCAGGCGCCTTTGCCCAGATGAACCTTGCAGGCGCCAGCACTCTGACCGAGTTCACCAAGCGGAGGAATTGGCCCGCCAAGGTCGTGGAGGAGCTCAGGGACTTTTTGCAAATCCTCGATGCCAACGGTCGCATCAAATACGCGTCACCCAGTATTCTCAATGTGACAGGGTACAGTGTGGAGGAGATCCAGGACATCTTCCTCAAGGACCTGATCCACCCCGATGACCGGGGCGTCTTTGTCTCCGAACTCAACGAGTCCATTGCATCAGGAAACCCGCTGCGCCTTTTCTATCGCTTCAAGAAGAAGGATGGAGAATATGCCATTTTTGAGACTGTCGGCCACGCTCACATAGCGGGCTCCAAGTTTGCGCCGAACCCCAACAACCAGTCGCCCTTCTGCCAGGCCGTTTTCATGATGGCACGTCCGTACCCGACAAAGAATGCTGGGCTTCTCGACTCCTTCCTCGAGCACAAGATCGAAAACGAGCGACTAAAGCGTCGCATTGCCGAACTTCGTCGCGAAGAGGAAGCCGACAATGACGAAGCGCAGAAGCAGTGGATGCATAGCCAGGAAGGTCGCTCAGATATGACGCCCTCGGAAGGAACTGGGGTGTCATCGAGCTTTTACCGCCCGAGCACTGATCGAGGTCTCACAGATGCGGACCGGGCCGCGCTCAACAAGTCTCTGACGCGAGAAAACCTCGAGGGCGCAGCTGGCAACCGACCTGACTCGCTCAATGACAAGATGGCGCGTTATGAAGGGGCATCGCATACCGAGACGATCGAGATGCTGACGGGCTTGCGGTACATTGAGGGCGAACGGAGCCGGGGAATCACTACTGGCAACGCAAGCCCGACCCTGATCAAGGGAGACGCAGGCATCGCAATTCCCATGGAGCGGGATCTGCGGACAGGCGACAAGAAGAAGAAGCTCAAGACTTCGGAGGAATATGTGTGCACGGACTGCGGTAAGTTGACTGTTGAAACGAGGCCCAGGGGCTGAATGGATACTGACTAAATGATGATAGGAACCCTGGATTCACCGGAGTGGAGAAAGGGACCGAGCGGACCGAAGACGCTGTGCAACGCCTGTGGTTTGCGATGGGCCAAGAAGGAGAAGAAGAGGAACAGCAGTGTCAACCACCACCACCACCCACCAGGACCGGCGATAGATCACTCGATGGCTTAAGACGACCACGGCGAAAGCTCTTGACGATGTACGAGTATACAAGTACGGTTTGAGCGCGGAGCAAAAGGTGGCCGTGGCTGGTCGGAGTCGGCGGCAGAGACGATACAGCGTCTCTGACACGGCGGAGTTGGAATGACTTTTCTATTTGCATTTACAAGGCGAAAGCGGGATACACGAGACGCTCACGGCCGGTTGTTGTGTTGATTTTCATATGATATACGGATCTTGATGATTACTTTGATTTTCGTCTTAGGTACCTACATAACAAGGATGCCTGGGGGCGTCGGGAGCATCTGGCAGACACGGCGCGAGCTCCAGATGTGCCGACGCAGACGATGTGGAACATGTTGAGATGAGTGGACAATGAATGGGTGATGACGGGGGGCGAGTTGGAGTGATTTACATAAACTAGACAGTTGATGCTGATTTGATGTTGTTAACTATAGGTGGCCTCTTTATCATCGAGAGTCGTGGCATTGGCAGTGATCCGGAGGGAGCCCCCGTCTTGACTCGCCTTGAGCTAGATAGAGGCCTCGGTTACAGCTCCAGCAGCGGAGCAATCCATGCAGCGGTAGCTGGAGCAATGCCAGCTGAAAACAAGCTCCAGCTAGCAAAGGACGCCGGTGCCATTCCCTCGGTGATTGGGCAGTCAGGTCATGGCAGCTCGACAAGCTCCGCATAATAAGGCATGGAGCTCTCCACAGCTCTCGATCCACGTCACGGCACAGCAGCCCACAGAGAAGCACAGAATGGATGGGGAGAGGCTGCGCGTCGCCAGTGAGTGACTGGCCATCATCTGTTAGGTTGGTGGACAGAGGCTGTGTGTAGGTAGGTAGGTACCTACCTAGGCAGGCATGTACGGGCAGTACTGTACGTGTGTATGGGCCTGAGACGCCGAGTGTGCCTTATTTCAAGGGCCCCTCTCTTCCGTCTCTTCCATACCATTTCCCCTCCATCATCGATCGACTTTTATCATTCTTCCACTACAACACACACGAGCCCATCATCAAAGAGTCTTTTAAAACATCAAGCCGAAAACATGGACAAGCTCGTCAGCGCCGCCAAGGAATTTCTCGATGACGACAAGGACAAGCGTCACGGTGCGTCGGCCTCTCTCTCATGGCTCTTACCTCTTACCCCGCCATGATGCCCTTCCATGATGCCCCTCATTCCGCTCGACCTAGAGCCGAGTCGACAGTAGCCATCATGAAGATCATGACGACATGGCTGTTTTCCATCTTTGCATCAACCTTGATACACTATGAGAGATGCTAATGTCTGCTCTCCCATCTAGAGCAGCCCCAGCAGCAGTACGGCGGCGAGCAACAGTACGGACAGCAGCAGCAGCAGCAGCAGCAGCAGCACGGCCAGGAGCAGTACGGTCAGCAACAGCAGTACCCTCCTCCCGGCGGCATCCGTCAGTTCAACCCATGAATCGATACACCAAAGTAAATCTTCCTAACACGCAGCACCAGAGTCCCACGGCGGCGGCAGCGGCGTCTCCAGCTTCTTTGGCAACCTCGACTTTGACAACGCCAAGGAGGAGGCCTCCAAGAACGCCGGCTCCTCGGGCGACAAGAACTTGTTCTCCAACATCCTAGGCTCTCTCGGCCAGAAGCAGAACAAGCTCGCCAACGAGGACCTCGATGAGGAGGGTGAGTACTTGCTCCCCCTCGTTTCTTGTGCAAGTTCATGGCTGATTGTACACCACCACTAGACGCCATCAAGAAGCACAAGAAGACGTACGATGATTCCGAGGACGAGGGGGACGACAAGAGCATGGGTACTGCTGCTGCCATGCAGGCCTTGAAGCTGTTCAACAAGGGCGAGACCAAGAGCAGCAGCAGCAGCCAGAGTGCTTTCCTCGGCCTTGCCATGGCCGAGGCCAGCAAGGTTGGTCTTCGTTCGCCTCCCCATGAATCTCGTTGCTAACCTGTGGCACCTTAGCTCTTTGATGACAAGGCCGCCAAGGGCAAGGTCTCATCCGATGCCAGCAAGGAGAGCGTCGTCCAGCAGGCTGGCGAGGTCGCCCTCAAGATGTACCTCAAGAACCAGGGCGAGCAGCAGGGTGGCCTCATGGGACTGGCCTCCAAGTTTATGAACAAATAGGCTCCGGCACTTTGGACAGGGCCATTGAAGGACACAATGAATGTACGAGACGCCGAAATGACGCAGATTTCAATGGAAATGAAATGAATTGATCAACACTATCGCTTGCGCCGCTAATCACATGTGAAATCTTGACACGACAAGATGCGCCCTAAGCATCTGCCTTGGTCACCAGGTTCATGACATCTACCCACTCGTTCGGGCGACGTCGGCTCGTCTCAGTTGCGTGATGCAAATAATCCTCAGCTTCAGCAGCCCATGCCAGCAGTTGCTCCTCGCTGCCCCATTCTCCCGTTGCCAACAAACCAACCGGCAGCTTGCCCTCGCCCTGATCTGGATCAACATATCCAATCGGTGCTGACAGAGAAGGCGTGCCTGTCATGTTGGACAGGAAGATATAAATCATGCTGTGGATGGTCTTGTCACCGTCAATCATGCCGTACTTTTCATCGCCGGGCGTAATCGGCCATCCGTTCATGGGCGACACGGGAGTCATGATGAGCAAGCCCGGGTGCTGCTGGAAGAGGAATGCCAGGTGTCTCATGATGAGCTCACGAAGCGAGTTGAACTTGAGCAGGTCGCCCGCGGGGGTCTTGGCTCCGATGGACATGAGGACCCTGTTGACAGGCCCGACGAGGGAGAGCCAATCAGCCGGGTTGGTGGTGCGGCGGCGGGCGTCGGCGGCCATCTCGGCGATGCAGGTGGCGCTGTGCGCGAGCTGCGCCTCGGGGAGGTAGGGGATGGATATGTCGATGATCTCGTAGCCGCACTTGTTGGCAAAGTAATCGACCGCTCGCTCGCAGACGTCCCTTACGCGCTGGTCGGCCTGACCCCACCAGTCGCGACAGATGCCCATGACCCTGTTGGATCCCGGAGCTGGCGGGATGGATAGGCCGAAACGGCCCTGGGTCGCGCAGTCGGGGTTGGGCTGGGACATGATGCGGTAGGCGATGGTGAGGTCTGACACGGTGGCGGCGAGGGGGCCGGTGACACACATGGTGTTGTTCATGTAGACCGTGCGGTGATGCGAGGGCTTGAGGCCGTAGACTCCGTTGAAGGCCGCTGGGACACGGATGCTGCCTCCGGCGTCGGTGCCAACGGCGATTGGGATGATGCCGAGGGAGAGGGAAGAGGCGGCGCCGGAGGAGGAGCCGCCGGGGTAGTAGGACGTGTTGTGCCAGTTGGTTGGAGTTCCTTGGGCAACCTAGGTAGTCATGTCAGCTGCGATATCTGATGTAAGATGCAGGGAGCTTACATTGCACCCGTTAGTATCTGCAAAGATGTTAGCAATCTTGACGTGTAGAAACAAAGGGTGGGATAAACTCACCTGAGCCAAGCTCATGCATGCAATTCTTGCCAATGACCACGGCACCAGCCTCCTGAAGCTTCTTGACGGGCCAGATGGATTCTTCCTGCTCCCTGAAGAACGGAAGCGATGGGTGATGCTTCATGCCGTTATTGTTGGAGTAGCCCTTGACAGCAGTGTCATCCTTGACACCGATAGGCACGCCATCGAGAATGCTCAGCGGCTTGCCGGCAGCATATCGTTCAGTCGAAGCCTCTGCAGCCTCGAGAACGAAGTGATCCTTGCCCGGAGACTCGATCCAGGCGTCGGAATACTTGCCGGATGGCTTGGTGATTAGTGGCAGAAGGGCCTCGGCAACCTGGAGGGGCGTCACCTGGCCGGACTTGAACATTTCGTGATACTCGGCGACGGTGTAGTAGCGGGCTGGTGAGTCGGTGTACTTGGCTTTGAGGAGGTCTTGTTCAAACCCGAGCATCGGCTTGGTGGCTCCCAAGGGAGTGACGGTAGGCTGGGGGAGTCAGTCTCGAAGTCTTGTCTACGAGGCATGGAAGAGTGTACATGAAACCTGAAGGGCATCTCATCGAGATCAGGCATATCCTTGATGGTGCCGAAGCCGGCATTGTCCCAGAAGTGCTGCTGGAGGAAGCCGACCTTGGTGATGCTGGGTAAAGATCAGTGGGATTGAAAGGATGGCATTCACAGGCTAGTTAGAATCTCACATGCCAGCTCCAATGGCGAGGGGAAGACCTCGAAAGACGGGATTATTATCGATCCTGGGGCTGTATTTCACGTCAGGGCCCTCGACGGGCTTGGGATAGTCGGCGAAGCTGGATTGAGGGGCCATGATGAACTGTGGTGATCTGATGAACTAGGTAGGTAGCTGTTGATTGCTGGTGTCTGATGAGATCACAGACGACGCATGTAGAAGATAGATCTCAAGAGGAAAATCAGACAACAAGTGATTCGAAGGCAGAGCAAAAGATGTACAGGCGAGAAAGAGGTAGTAGGTAGGTAGGTAGTATGTCAAGATAAAGAAAAAGAGCTTGCATGAGGAGCTGGCTGAGCTCATGCGGGAGCTCACAAACCATGGACCAAGCTCGCTCGGGGCGGGAACGTCAGGGTCAGAGCCTGGAGCGCGCCGCGTCTCCTCTTTTCTCATCCTTTTCAGGGGCCTCTAGAAGGCTTAGTCCTGTCGCACAGACCCTTTGACAAGCCCCAGGGTTCCCTGAAGCTAACGCTTAACTACCTAGGCACCTTGCTTGCCTTTGATAGGATCCAGGATGGATGCCGAGGTTCACAGCAGGATGTCGTTCGTTAAGATAAACCGTCTGCTTTCTCAAGATATTCTTGGATGAATAAGTATTCAAATATGAATCCATCATCATCTCCTGACGCTTAAGAATGAGAAGATGACTTGACAAGATACCCGTGCTGACGCGGGCTCTCACACACTCACAGGCGCTTTGGCCCTTCAGCTCTCGCTCCAGAAGCTTCAATGAATGCCAGCCGCAGCAAACTCTACAGCCATGAAGCCATGTCCGGTCTAGTCGTACATCTGCAAACGGTCTCTCACCAAGAATAACTCGCCTTTGAATACGTAGTTATCTCGTTTGTTCAATGATACACAGCCTCTCATCAGTGAGCTCCCGCTCAATCTCAAAAGGTGACAGGAGCCATGTGGTCGCCTTACGTCATCAGCCTTTGACACAGGTCCCCCCCGCGTCACTGCATCACATGGGCGCTACATCACTCCTCACTCGACAGACGACGAAAACCGTTCAAACATTCATGCCCGTGACCATCTTTTGAGAGTATTTGTCTTTTCGGCCTCATTACGGCCTCGTACACATATCTCATACAACTATCATCTTCTCTGCCGTCTCATGCGAAACGACAGCCAGGCTACAAAGCTCATCCGAGAGCGAGCTCGACCCCGCCAGGGAGAGCTTATGCGATAAGCTATCGCTGATCGTCCATCAACCACCATGTCGCTCTTCTCTGCGCAGCTCTATCCTGGCCGGGCGCTGGGTTTCCTCGGTGAGTATTTGCTTCTCCGGGAGCGTGACAATCTCTGACTTGTTTGCCCAAAGTCCTAGGCGCAACTCTCCACGATGTCCTGACCCGCCTCAAGGCCGAGCCCCAGCGCTTCCCCAAGATCGAGCTGCTCTACTCCCCCGATCGACCCGTCACGGAGCCTATCGCAGTTGATCTCCCGGCAAACGGTGTGCGGCTTCGGTTCGATGGCCCTGAACAGCGACTCCGACTAATCGAAGTCCTCGACTTTACCAAGAACCACATCACCTTTAAAGAAAGGGACCTTGTTAGGCCTGTTAATGGCTCTACACCAGCATCTCCTACACCGGAAGGCTCAACCTCAGGTCCGACTTTTAGACAGGTATACCATCGACTACTTGGGCCTACATATGGTGGAGAGTTCATCCCTCCAGTGGCGGGTCAGGAAAACGGTATCTATGTCTTGTCGTACCCTGGCGTTGCCTTCAACTTCTCGCTGCATCCTTCCGAGTACTCTCCCGAAAAGGACGTTGTCTCGACGTTTGCCTCTGCGTCGAGCCAGGTTGCGACCTCGATGGCGGTATTTAGCGGTGATTCTTGGGCCGATGCTCGCCCAAATTTGTGGAACGAGATTCTACCAAGCATCAAGTCGACGACGGTCATCCCTCGAGGTAAAGATGTGTATCCCGATGAAATCTCACTGATCCGGATGCACGGCGGCGGAAAGATACAGCTCTACAGAAAATGGACCAGCAACTCCTTTGTGATCAACCTGGGTGAGACCACGCCGCAGGATCTAGTCATGGAGCTGGGGCCTCCAAACGCCATCTATCGCAGGAACGATCAGAAGATGGTCATCCACAAGATGCGCACGACTAGTAATACCAAGGCTCGCCCGAATGCTGTCGACCTCGGCCGGCAAGACGAACTCACAGACACAGATCAGTCCTCAATGCACGATGCATCGGATGCGTCCGACAATGAGGAGGCCGTGGACGATCAAATCGGAGTCAACTCTACTGGAGAATGTTTCTACAATTATTTCTACTTTGGCTTTGATATCCTCATCTCAACCCGAGTTCCACCCTCACAATCACCTCTGGGCCAAAAGGCCACCGAAGCCGAGGGACAGAAGGGCATCGTATCACACTCTCCCGACCGTTTGGTTGCCACGAAACTGGTTCTTCACGGAAACATACCTGGCTCGTATGAATTCAACCGTCATCGCCGGTGTCGCTGGGAGATTGCATACCTGGACCCGTCGGATGACGGAGACAACCCCATCAACTCGGAGACAGCGTTTCCGCAGATCGAAGATCGGATGAACGTGGTATGGGCCTCTGCCTTCCCTCGCAACAACTCTCCGCCCCGGCAACGAGGTATGGTCCTTAACCGGGGTTGGGGAGACAGCCCGGGAAGCAGCTGCGAGTTCCTGGGGGGCTGGGAGGAGAGCGGTGCCCGGCGAGCTGAAGCCAACGGCGATTCTACGACAACGCTGTACGGGTTTCCAGGGATGGTGTTTGAGGTTTTGAAGAATGGGCACGTCAACACGGTGACGGTGTTTTAATCCAATGGCGCGGCGAGAGTTTTCTGTCATGAGTTCATGTCAGTAGGTAGGCGTTTATGGTGTGTGGCAGAACTGATATTCCTGCCTCGTGTCTGGTAGACTTGGACGTACAATACAATACAATACTGGTTATTCATGTGTCGGTCCTTCCACGACGGAGTTTAGAAGTCAAAGAAAGTGCGATGGCGAGGCAGCATCTCGTCCTTTCCAACGTCTACATTTGTTACTCGGTAAGTTTAGAACTCGACAAACTCACTACTCCATCAACTTCACACCAACTTGTCAAGTGTAGAGAGTATCGCAACATGACTCAATATCGATCAGACCTGTCATCTACTACACAATCCACAATGTCGACAGACCGATGCGAATCGCCCACCAAAAAGAGAAGGACAGAGGGACCGGTACAAGAGCCTCCCATCCCAGAGGAGGAGGTGGTGGCGCGCGTAGAACTAGTCGAGACTCTGACCAAGCTCCGCGACCTCTCCCGCCGAAGGGACCAGTTGGGGCAGAGCCTGCAGATGGCCAAGGAAGAAACCTGCCAGCTGAAAGTCCGGAGCAATCTTTTCCAGATGTAGTGTGTCACAGAGTCCTATGACTGCCTGGGGGTTCCTGTGCCCATCTCGAGGTAAACGTTTTTCTGGGCTCTTGCTACATGTAGGTAGAGTTTTTTTTCCTTTCTTGAGTTGATGCCTTTCTTCTTCTTGGGCTGATGCCTTTTGGACGCAGGGCCAGGCCGTTGCCGAGAAGACGCAGGACTACGAACCATAGCTCGGCTCGATGGGTTTGTTGTGGAGGACCTTTTGTTATGTTTGCCTGGGTTGCTGCTGGTATATGTTGTAGATGGAGGGAGGCTCTTGGTATAATTCCTACCAGTGTTCCAAGATGGTGTTGGCTCGAGGAGCAGAGATGTCATCACGCAACATTAAAGCAAACGGCGCTTCTGCTGTTTGTCTAGTCAAGATGGCATAGACTTCATCAACAATAGCAAGAACCAATGAACCATGAATAACCATCCGAATGCCGTATCAAGACAACCCTTTGTCGGGTTGATTAACCATACATACATACAAGATCCCATGAGCAGAGGCAGATCCCTTTTTGTCCTCTGATAGCCGTCTATCCCACATCGTACACGCAAAAACACCGCCAATTTGCCAGGTATATTTCCGTACTCCCTTTGTGTTCTTTTTTTATATTTCTTCTTGACTTCACATCTACCACTCGTCCACCTCGCCCTTCTTTGGTTTTTGCATACGGATCACCTTGTCGCAGTTGAGCAGGCATAGAGGGTCAAAGGCCTTCTTGATCTGTCAGGAGTTGTTAGTATATCGTCTCTTACAGCTGAAATATGGGAAAACTCACCTGTCGCATGGCATCCACGGTAGTCTCGCCGAGCTCGTGAGGGAGATAGTCCCGCTTGACGAGGCCGACTCCGTGCTCGCCCGTCACGGTGCCCTCCATCTCGACGGCCTTCTTGACCATGCGGTGGACGACCGTCTCTGCCTTTTCGCGCTGGGCGTCATTGTACAGCAGGATGGTGTGGAAGTTACCGTCACCGACGTGTCCGACAATGGAGGCGAACAGGCCGCTCCGGTGCATATCCTCCTTGGTCTCCTCGATCAGGTCAGGCAGCTTGCTCATGGGCACGGCAACATCGCCCGTCCACACGCGGTCGCCGGGCTTCTTGATGGCCGTCGTGCTCCAGAGGGCCTCCTTGCGCGCGCTCCACAGCTCGTCCTGCTCCTCCTGGCTCTTAGCGAACTCGAACGTCCGGCTGCCCGCCTGCTTGGCCAGGCCCTGCACCTGCGAGACCTGCTCCTTGACGCCCGCGGGCGTGCCGGCGAACTTGAAGAAGAGCGTCGCCTCCTCGGCCCAGGCCCGGGACGTCATGCCCGCGTCGTTGATGCACTTCATCTGGTTGTCGTCGAGGATCTCGACCGCCGCCACGGGGATGCCCTTGCCCACCACCTTGCTCACGCAGGTGGCGGCGTGGCGGATCGAGGGAAAGCTGGCTACGGCCACGCTCGTCGACTCGGGCTTGACCGTCACCTTGAGGGTGGCCTCGGTGACGAGGCCGAGTGTGCCCTCAGAGCCGATGAAGAGCTTGGTGAGGTCGTATCCGGCCGAGCTCTTGCGAGGGCGTTGCCGGGTCTTGATGACGGTGCCGTCGGCCAGCACCACGGTGAGGCTCAGCACCCACTCACGCATGGTCCCGTAGCGATAGGCATTAGTACCGCTGCATCCGGTGCCGATCATGCCGCCAATCATGGCACCCGGGCCGGGGTCCGGGGGGAAGAAGAGACCCTCGTGTCCAAGGTGATCGTTGAGGGCCTCCCAGCCCATAGCGGGCTGCACCACAACGTCGAGATCATCCTTGTGCAGCTTGATAATCTTGTTCATGCGGCCAAAGTCGACCGACACGCCCTGCCGTGTGGGCGTGAAGTGGCCCTCGAGGCTGGTACCACCGCTGTACCCGACGACGGGGATGCGGCGGCGGTGGCAGATCTTCATGATCTCCGACACCTCCTCGGTGGTGCTCGGGTAGACGACGCAGAAGGAGCGCTCCTCGGCCTTTGCCTGGTGCGAGGACCAGCTCGACGTGGCGTGGTGGTCGATGTCGTTCTCGGCCGTGCTCACGTTGTCCTTGCCCACGACCTTGACAAAGTCTGCCCACGCCGCCTGCATGTTCTCGAGCTTGGTGTTGTGCTGCGGCTCCTTTGTCCTGGAGAGCGGCAGCGTCGATGTGGGCTCGGGCTCCCTGGGCCAGTACGTGCCGAGCCAGTATGCGATTCCGACGCCCGAGAGGAAGACTGCGAGGGGATCCCATGGTTAGCTTCGCTTGAGGGCCAGACCGAGACAAGGCGTCGTCAACTCACCAAACGTAATCATCCAGTTCCGCGAGGGGTCAGTCATGTTCCTCCACTTCTCGTACTGCTCCCGCTGCTCCCGTTCACGCCTCAACCGCGCCCCGATGCTGCCCATGACCTGGCCCTGGAAAGTCCGGCCGACCTTGTTCTCGTGGGTGCCTGGCCGAGGCGCCTTGGGCCGCTCGGGCTCCATGTCGGTGGCATAGCAGCGGAGCGAGGCAGGTAACGGTGAGCTCCGGGGCCCGGCTGTGATGTGAGAGGTCCGTAGGCCCCGGAGAGCGGTGCGCTGAGCGCGCAGCTGGAGGGAGGCCATGGCTGTGAGGCTCTAGAGGAGGGGGAAGAGGGGTCAATGGCAGACACTATGAGGATACCAAGGTCGTAGAATGCAAAGCAAGTGTCGAGAGGGCCCGTCAGAGGATGTCGAGAGAGCAATTGGCCGTCTACTCGGGCGGTCAATGGCGAGCTTAAGGCTTGCGATGTGCGGCAATGGGATTTTGTCGGGACGGAGTTGGACTACCGCGACAGCTACGCCCGAGCCCCACCTGCCACCCGTAACGGGGGTTCCCTCCCACGGGGGGCTTCCTCCAGGGCAGTCGCGCCCAGCGATCGGGTATTGAATGAATGAGATCTCGCAGCTGCGGGAGACTTGTTGTCCCTTGTCCTTGTCCTTGAACCTTGCTCTATCCCCCATGATTTGTTCTTTCTTTTGATCAATTACGTAGTTATTTCCTCGGCTCTACTCTACTGCTGCTGTGCTGGCTCTCCCATATCCCATGCCCTCCGTCGTCTCCGGCCGGCCCCGGAGGCCACATCTAATATCCATGTCCTCCCTTCTCGAGGACCCGTCACGGGCCTTTATGAGCATCAGAGAGGGCAGAGACTGCAAGAGCAATTGTAGCGACAAAGCACGTCACCGCCGGCGTCGGCCTTGTATTACAAATCTATCCCTCACCAGGACTTTACTCCGTGCATCTAGGTAATCTTACTATTATCTACCAGGTCCCATCAACCTCGTCTCGTTCATCCCACTTACACGCTCTCTACCCAAAAAAAGCAATGGCCCTGCCCTGCCCTTCCCCCCCTCGGACGGACTCTTGGCCGCCGCCTTCCCCAGGCCGCATCCCGCCGAAGCGTGTCGCGGAGACCAAGTCCGCTCCCTCCTCCCCTCCGCCCTCCTCCGTCCCGACCGCCGTCCCCAGACCAATCATCAATCTCCATCTTGGCCCGAAACTCCGTACGCCCGTTTTGCTATGCTTCATCATGAATCCTTTCCCATCTGCCACTGCCTCTCATGCAGCTTCTACGCTATTAGACGCGGCGCTTCAAGTCCATCTACCCTTCTTCTAGACCAATTGCACTGCAAACGTCGGCGAACCACCCCGCATATGCGCGAAATACGCCTCCAGCTCATCGTCGTCTTGTATCTGGAGCGGTAGCTCGGCCCCTTGGTCATCCTTGAGGATTCCCTCGATCCGCACACACAGCGCCCCCGGAAACTTGGCTACTGCCACCTCCCGCAGTTCTTGAACTGAGCGTGCTGACATTGTCCCTATCCATAGACCCGTGTTGGTGGCATATGTTGATGAAGGATGTAGTCGCAGGAAGACTGCAAAGGTAGTAGACACAGCTGGGACGCCCTGAAACATGGCGTTGCTCGGGGCCGGCGAGAATTGCTGTGCGACGTATTGCTGGCCCATAAACGCCGACTGGGCGTTGGCCCCCATGTAGAGAGATGATCCATACTGTGAGTTCACAGACATGCTCGCTGAGGCCGATGGCCCCAGCATTCGAGGTGGTTGTGTAAGGACGGCGTTGGAGCCCGGCAACGAGGTTTGTGGTGGTATCGGCGCCGGGAGTTGAGGCGGCATAGATCTCCCAGTCGGTGCAAACGACACGCGCGAACTCCGGGTCACCTCTGGAATTGGCTCAAAGCTGCTGGTGGTCATTTCATTGCCCAATCCATCATCGCCCATAGGTGGAGGAGCATCTGGCGAACTAGGTCGTGAGGCGTTCCTGTCCGACACTGCAAAGGCAGAGGATGGACTCTCCTTGGACGAAGGCTGCTGCTCAGTTTGCTGTGTCTCCGACTGTCGTGCTTCCCTTTGCTTGGCAGTTTCGCCGCTTTTGTTTTCCTGTTGTCTCTTCTCATCCCGCCGTCTCTTGATAACGTCTCGGGCGAGGATCTCGAGTGCTCGAATCCTCTTGCGCGCCTCCTCATCATCCCCAGTCAGATGCAGTTTCTTAATGTGCACTGACTTCTCCAACCACATTCTCTTCAGCTCTGCCCACTCCTCGGGCGTCACGTCGGACTTGCAGGTGAAGTTTGCATCGCCGAGCACAATATACAAGGCGGTGCGGATCTCACGGGACTCCTCCGGGTTGAGCCCCAGCACGTTCTTTGCATCGAGTAGAGTCATCTTGGTCTCCATGTTGCGCAGTCGTTTAGTGACATCTGTGCAGATAATGTCCAATGCAAGTTGTTTAGTCTCGAGCTTCTCCTTTGACACCCAGAGAACGTCTTGCAGGTGCGGACATTCGTGAATGAGGCGATTCTTGACATACTCCCATCTATCAGGCCCAGCCAACGTCTTTTTCACGATCGATTCTTGTTGGCAAATGCGTCCGAAGCACTCGCGGGTTTCTTGGTAGGTGGTCGAGTCGAAACCCAAGGCGTCTTTGCAGTCATTGAGAGTCATCTCTGAGGGGAACCGGACCAAGTCGTTCTCGTCAGCAAGCTGCTGGCGATTCCTCCTACTCTGCCTCTTGCTGAGCTTGCGAGGTTTAGGCGACAGAATAAGATGGGCGCCAGAGTTTGAGGCAGGTTGGCGAGAGGCTCCCCCCTGGTCAGGTGCCGAGTCTCCATCCTGGGCATCTGGAGACTCGGGCTCTTCCTCTTCATCCTCTGGTTTAGCTCTATCGCCGTGACGAACCCTGAGAAGCCATCGGTTCCGGGCACGCACCCGCATCAGCTCCCTAGAGTTGATATCGTAGCCCTCCTCATCTTTGAGGATCCGCAGCATCTCGCCCTGGGGCATGTTCTTCAGCCACAGCTCATGGACGCGCTTCACGAGACGAGGATCTTTATGCGCAGGCCTCTGCTTCGATGGAAAGTTCCACCGGCTGAACTGAACCTGAAAGGCGCGTTTGCTATGAAAGTCATGGTGTAAGTCAGAGTTCCCACCTTTGTAGGGGCTTACATCTCAGTTCGAGGACCAACCTTGGGGTGAACTGGTACGCATTCTTCATGTGCTCCATAATGTACTCGAGGGACCGGCGCTCCGTGATGTACATCTGGTAGCATATGTCCCTGTGAGGACCCCATTGATAGACCATGGTCTACGAGGCCGCGATGACTGTGCCGTCGCGCTGCGTCTTTTCGTCTTTGGTCGGAAAAGCTTGACTCGAAAGCCTGGAGCTGGAGTGGAGTGCTGCGTTGCTGGTCAATCCGGGCATCCGGAGTGTGAGCTAGCGAAAGGGAGTGTCAGGTGAGTGAGTGCTTTGTCATCCAGATCTTACAGTCCACTTACCCCACAAACACTGTTACGGACACTGTGTGCGCGTGGTGGAGCTACTCAGCTCGCGTCGTCTTTCATGTGATAGTGAACCATGAACCTATCTCAACCAAGAAGGACTCTACCATCCGGGACATCGCTAATCATACAAAGATAGATCGAGTTGAATCTATTGTCAACTACTCTCAACTGACACCAGCGAGGCCTTTGCCAAAGTTACCCATTCCATTCACAATATCTACATACCTCGGCTCAATCTTGTAAGTCGAGAGGGCTACAGTAGACTCGAAGCACGACTCGTGAACGCCATCACAACCCGTTGAACTCTAAATCGACATATCCCCTCGACTTCAGACCTCATCTTGCACAGTCGAAAATCACAAATTGCTCACAACATCCCCAGAAAACACCATGGCATCATCCCAATCCTTCCCAGAC
>JABFEX010000825.1:0-20514 GCA_013623515.1 Fusarium illudens | reverse complement strand
GGAAGGAAGGAAGGAAGCAAGGGTCCCCCCCCACGTGAACACCTGCTTGACGTCCTGACCGCCGAGTGTCAAATCTCTTCTCCCCCCATCCTCCTTCATGTCCGAGCATCTCCGGGCCCTGTGCCGTTCTCATTCGCCGTCGACGGGCCGGGGTGCCGGGGTTCTCAGCCGCATCCGCGAAGCGATGCGATGCTACGCTCACATGAACAGCTCCTAATGTGCCAGCGTACGGAGTATTTGGGCCCGAGCGGTCTTCCCCCATGACGCCGTCGTCATTGTGCGTTTTGCCCAACTGCAGTGGCTTATCGACGCAACCCCGGTCATCTTGATCGACAAGCCTCTTGGCAAACAGACCCGACCAAGCTTATAACACGCCCGCGACCCGCTGGACGATCCTTTCAGAGAGACACGCACACACTCATCCTCCGCCTTTCTCCCCCCCTTCCCCTTCTCATCTTTCTAGTTTACCACACTCGCGATCCCATGTTTCCAGAGTTCTCCGCCCCGTACAAGAGGGTGGCCGTTCTTCTCAAGTCTCGCAAGACTACGTTGTCGGTTTCCGGCGGTGGAGCTCAACCGCCGTAATGGGGCTGGTTCATCACGGTTTGGACCTTTTCAACTATGATCAGAGTGTCTGCTCCAGTCAGGTTCTGATCACCGCCGACGGCACGCCCTCCAACATCGAGTATGACGAGTACGTCGTCTATAAGAGGCCCGAGGAGCCGGGCCCGGCCACCCTGAGAGACCCCGTAGCGGATGATGATGAGCACATTGCACATCACTTTACGCGTGATGACACCTCGGGAACTGCCCTGTTTGACTTGGCATTCCGCCAAGGGTTTCTTCTGGATCGCAATGTGTGTATACAACGTGTAATGAAGCGACGCTTGACTGACCCAGCGCAGGGGAGTTTTCACAAGCCAGGCCAGGACGAATCTCCATCCGCCGGAATGGAAGGCCGTATCCGTAGAGTGCATGTCTTTTCAAAGCCAAGCCTTGGAGAGTCGTGTCCACTGACGCCGTATAGCATCTGCTTCAAACGCAAGACCATCTACGACGGTGGCCGGGATATTCTCAGCATGACCGTCGATGATCTGGCAGCCATGAATCTGCATCCTGCCACTCTGCAGTACTCGACCCGTACAACTACAGAGTCGAGGTTCTGGTCCAAGGACAGATCGCGCCTGAGTGAGCTTTGTATCAAATACGTGCCGAGTACCAGGAACTGAACAAGCATAGGCATCATCCTCGCATTCTCCGAGATGCCCAAGACGCCCTGCGACTTCCTCTCCATGACTTACAACGTCAACGAGCGCACAGCGACCATCCTGGTCCGCCAATCCTGGGAACCAAGACGGCACAACCTCGACGACCTCGACGAGTACGACCACCGTCTCGAGTCTTGCAGGACTCACTGGGCGCATCCCCTGATCATGCCCGTGGTACTGCTCCAGGTGCAATTCATGCGGTGCGAGGAGGCTGTCATCGAGAACAACTCCAACGTCGCCAATCTCGAGTACGACGTCAGCAACATCTCCGGTTTCGACCAGCAGGACTCTCCCGGCGGCAGACGTCTCAGCCGGACCTTTAGCAACGGTAAGGACGGGGCCAGGATTGCCTGGGGGCCCATGACCATGACCAAACTCATGAAGAGGGCACACGAGGTTCTCAAGGACACCATCAAGCTGCTGGACACGATCCGCTGGATGGAGCGCGCCATCAAGGTCTTGATCCTGGCTGGCGATGAGCTCGCGGAACGCATGGGGAGCTCTGTCCAACCATTTGGCCAGGACCTCAGCATGCTGAGTCCCATACTCATTGACCCTGAACGAGGACCTGCCCCTGTTAGCCCGGTTCTGCCGCCCAGGAACCTCCCCCGACTTCAACTGCCTGTCGAGGACAGCGATGGTGACTCGCTGGGGGCGCATTGGCACGAGATCAGACAGTATCTCGACGGACTGCTGCGCCTTTGCATGGGCCTTGAGACAGATAGGCGAATGTCAGAGGCCAGATGCCGTGCCCAGATTGACATGGTGAGTTGAAGGTGTCCCTCCTGAGATATGTCGACTAATAGGATGTAGATCTACAGTAAGATGGCGCAGGAGGACAACATCCTCAATGCCCGCATGGCCGTGTCCTCATCCCGTGACAGCTCTTCTATGAAAGCCTTGGCCGTTATCACAGCCATATTCCTCCCCGGCGAGTTCCTTGGCACGCTCTTTGGCATGTCCATGTTCGACTGGCTTGGACCGGACGAGGAGGACAATGGAGACGAAAAGGCGCCCATGGCTAAGGCTGTCAAAGTCAACCGGTTCGGGGAGAACTTCTGGTACTACTGGGCCACGGCGATCCCCTTGACACTGCTGATCCTCTTCGCCTGGCGCGCCTGGTGGGTGACACAGGACCGTTACTTCCGTCGCCACCTCTCGCAGGAACTCAGCGAGGAACGGTACTGGACTGCCGACGGAAAGCCTCGCCAGCTGGAGCGAAGCTTCATCTGGGACTTTTTCTACCTGTCGGCGAGGCGCGACGAGAGGCCACGAGCCACCACCGAGGATTTGGCCGACCTCGAGACCATTAACTCTGGGAAGAATGGCTACGAAGGCCAAGCCAGCGCGAGGCAGCGACAGATTCTGGCGACGAGGAAATGGAGTCTTGGCCAGAGGGCGGCATCTGTGGCTGTGTGAGAGTTTACGGATTTGACTGACTGTGGGATTTATAGCCGAGAGATTACAGAATGACAAGAGTTTTATTGATATACAGGTTCGCCTGAACACGTTTACCGTTAAGGGTCTTAACGAGACCCCTCAAGGACAAGATAACCAGAGAACATGTTCACAAGACAAGATGACTTGACAAGTTTTGCAGACTTGAACTTACTGACCTGCTGCAGTATAGGGTGCTGTCTCAGGGGACCGTGATGGTGGTGTAACAATCAGAATGGCTCGAGACAATGCCTTGAGGTGACAATGCATTCATTACAAGGGCTGCTGGATGCATGTCTCTGATCTGAGACACGCGGAGAATACTCTCGGACGAAACCAGGCGGATGAGTCGGGAAGGGCCTTGACTGGAATGCAACCTGACAAGGGAGGAATTCCTTGAAGGGGTTCGAGGCGGTGGCTATTGGCGATGGCTTCAATAGCGCCCAGACGCCGCAACGAGGGATTCACGCCGGTGCCTTTTACCAGGGGGCCAGGAGCCAGTCTATTTCAAATACTCGAAGCCCCGAAGTTCTTCGCGCCGGTTCTAGAGCGAGGTCGGGCTTCTTGTCCGTTTGGATCAGCAGGTCAAACGGCAACGGCGATACCATGCTAAACCCCGGACTCCACGGTTTTTCTTCTTGTTCGGTGAAGCCCGTCGGTCGTCGAGATGCCAAGTCTCGTTGTGCCTCGTCCCTGACGGTATCCCCTGCGCCACTGAACGATAGTCTTCCCTCGTGGTGTAAAGGCGAGGAGGCGAAAAGTGAGACATCGGTTTTAAGTGGCCGGGGCGCTTTTAAGTGCTATGTGAGACATCTGAATCCGGCGTTATCTGATGGTGCTTGACGGATGCGTTTATAGGATGACTTGGACTATGTCAGCAGCACTCGACGAGCTTGGATGAATTTTGATGCTGGAAACTGTCAAAGAAACAGATTCAAATGGAGATTCGAAGAGGGGGACTCAAAATCAATCAGATGGCACAAGGCTTACGCAGGAACAGATCTGTCCCTGAATGGCTTGCCCCTGGTGGAAGCCCCTGGTGGAAGCCACCCAGTCCATCATGGACATCAACACCACGATCAGATGCACGGGACATTCCCTTGAGCAGAGCCTCGCAAGACTCTTCAAACCCTATCGTCAAATATCTACTACTAGCCTCGCAAGCCCTCCCGCAAGTGTCCCAGGGAGCGCCGGACCTGACTGGTTCCAGACGTCAAGGGACATTCCTTCAAGGGAGCTCAGACATGCCAACCCACGTTTTTCCTGGGTCCCCCACCGTGTCTCTAGATCCCTTCCGGCCTCATGGCTTTTGTCCTTCCAGTCGAGATCGGGATCGCCCGAGGCGGAGGCTGGCGTTGCTTTCCGCTGCCTCGCCGTCTAAGCTCCTTTCGAGGGCCAAGACTGGCGTCTCTGCACACGCGTCTCGTACGTATCGTATTGTCCGGTCATGTATTGGACTCTTCATGCCAAAGCCTCTTGGCGGCCACTATTGAGGTCCTTCTTAAGTCGGCTTCACATCCCCCCGGTCATGTCTTACCTCTCCTCCTCGACAAGGTGGTTTCACTCTTTTAAAGCTGTTTCCTGTTTCTATCACAGCCCTTTCCTCACCTTGTTTCATTCTTTAAAGTGGTTCATCCTTGGACTTCCGGCTCCGTCGAGTTTCTTGCCTCCATATCCATCATCAGCCGGCTTCAG
This sequence comes from Fusarium illudens, assembly GCA_013623515.1. Taxonomy (NCBI): domain Eukaryota; kingdom Fungi; phylum Ascomycota; class Sordariomycetes; order Hypocreales; family Nectriaceae; genus Fusarium; species Fusarium illudens. Next base: position 16,114 of record JABFEX010000825.1, on the reverse strand, counting down.
CATCTTGGCTCCTAGTCCTCAGCTGACGCTTGGAATTCCTTTCGACTGTGCCGGAGCATTGATCGACAAATCTAGATAAGAAGGCTTGCCGCTCACTAGATCTACTCTGCTTGATTCACCATCACTCACTCACTCCCAACTCATACACCTCTCAGCACACACACCTTTTAGTGTTACACTCAGACATGCTCAAGCGTCTCCTCCTGATAGCGCCTCTCCTGGTGCAAGCGGTCCTCGCCGCCCCTGGCCTGGAGGCAAGACACCAGCACCTCCATGACGAGGTACACCACGGTCACGGTCACGGTCACGGTCACGGCGGCCGAAAGTTGTCTCCGACCACGACGGCGGACTCTGCCGAGCACACGGTCGGCGCCCGGTTCGTTAAGGCGAAGCTGGGATGGGTCAAGGCCCCCAACAAGTCCCAGAGACCCCCAAACATCAACAAGGACAACCCGGACGGGACGTTGCCCGAGTTCATCGCGCCGAAGCAGCCGTGGGTCAAGGTGCCCAACAAGTCCAACAGGCCAAACAAGCCTCAGGCCGGCGACTCTGCTGGCTCCAAGGACTCGAACATGCCCAATTTTATCCCTCCCAAGTTCTTCCAGGTCGCAAAGAAGAAGCCTCAGGATTCGGACCAAGACCAGCCGGATCAGACCGCCGCTTCCGATTCCGATGAGGTCAAGGTTGAAGAAAAGGTCCCTGACTTCATCGAACCCAAGGGCCCCTTCCGAGGACCCCAGAAGTCTCAGCCCCCGTCGCCTGACACCCCGGATGATGATGCATTGCCCGAGTTCATCCCTCCTAGGTCGCCATTCGGTTACAAGAAGAAGCCACGTGATGTTGCGGATGAGGATACTGACATCATCGACGACGACTTTGACTATTCCGACGATGACTTTCCTGGTGTGGACACAGCCAAGAGTCCTGCCCCTGACGCCGACTCGTCTGAGACGGAGAAGCCCAACGATAACTCGACTCTCCTGGAAAATAGAGGAATCAAGAAGAGAAACATTCTCTACTTTACAAACTGGTGAGTGACTCCCCGCATGGCGTCGAGGGTTGAACAACAAAAGGAACTATGCTGACGAGAGTAAGGGGAATCTACAGAGCAAACTTTCAACCTCAAAACATCCCAGCCTCGGAAATCACCCACGTTCTCTACTCTTTCCTGGATATCGCCCAAGACGGAACTGTGTAAGTACTTTGACCTTTTGATAAAGTCTGATCTTGCTAATTCTTGTCCAAGCAAATCTATTGATACTTGGGCCGATACCGACAAGCACTACGAGGGAGACTCGTGGAACGACGTGGGCAAGAACGTATACGGCTGCGTCAAGCAACTCTACATGCTCAAGAAGAAGAACCGCAACATGAAGGTCCTCATGAGCCTCGGCGGGTGGACGCTGAGCCCTCACTTTGTGGAGCCCGCGAGCACAGTCGCCGGCCGGAGAAAGATCGCCTCGAGCGCCGTCAAGCTGCTCGGGGACTGGGGCTTTGACGGCATCGATGTGGACTGGGAGTATCCCCAGAACGCGAGGCAGGCTCAGAACTATGTCGACCTGCTCAAGGAGATTCGTCTGGCCCTCGACAAGTTCTCCAGGGACAACAAGCTCAACTATCACTTCCTTCTCACTGTGGCTACGGCTGCCGGCCCCGGCAACTACAACATCATGAAGCTCAAGGCCATGGACCAGTTCCTAGACGGCTGGCACCTCATGGCATACGACTACGCCGGCGGCTGGGACACCACCACGGGCCACCAGGCCAACGTCTTTCTCTCCTCCGGGAACCCAATGGCGACCAAGTTCAGCACTGACAGAGCCATCAACGACTACGTCTCGGCCGGAGTAGCGCCCCAGAAGATCCTCATGGGCATCCCCCTCTACGGCCGCTCCTTTGCCAACACGGCCGGCCTCGGCCAGCGTTACGAGGGCCTCGGCGGCGGCACAAACGAGAACGGCATCTACCTCGTCAAGGACCTGCCCCGGCCAGGCGCAAAGGCTGCCATCGACCAGAACCTCATGACGACAATCACGTACGACAAGAAGACGCGCGAGCTCGTTACGACGGACAATGCCGACTCTGCCAAGCTCAAGGCGGCGTACATCAACCGGAGGGGCCTGGGGGGCGCCTTTTACTGGGAGGCCAGCGGCGACAAGGCGGGGGCCAAGAGCGTCGTTTCGACGGTCAGGAAGAATCTGGGGGCCCTGGAGGTTTCTCAGAATCTGCTCAAGTACCCGACGAGCGTGTACGACAATATCCGCCTTGGGATGCCTTGATATTTTGCTGGTTCTCTCTAGACGTTTTGCATGGCGGGAGTTTTTGGGGTTTTGCTTAGTTTCCTTTGTTGTTTCCTTTATTGAGATATCCTTGTAGCATATTGTGTAGAACATCGAAAAGCCTTAGATTATGTTGGTCAATGAATTTTGTAACTTTTACATCAAGTTTTAGAAACCTTTAGGTCATGCTGATGAACGCTGTCCGGAAGGGTCACGCTGTCACCACTTTGGTTCTCGCGGGTCATTCATTCTACACACTTGGACTGGGGCTGATGTTGAGTCTTTAAAGTTCTTTTTCCATGATTCTCTCGTGCCGAATTCTCTTGACGGCATCTTGTAAAATAACATCTACTCGCTTACACGAGGATAGCCGCCCCCATGATGAGAACCGATAGACACAGCAAGGCCCCTGGGCTTGCACGATGAGCTCTAGACGGTGCCTCGCCGGCCGAAGCAGACTCTGCTACTGTGGTTGCTCCTGCACGTGTGACGCTTGTAAAGGTTGTGGCATCGGCCGAGTCAGAGTCGGAGCTAGAAGATCCACCGTCTTCCTCCTCCTCCTCCTCCTCCTCCTCGTCTTCGTCGTCGCTTTCTTCGTCATCACTATCTTCGTCGTCCTCGTCTTCATCTTCATCCTCGTCGTCATCCCCATCGCCCTCCTTCACCTTGCCCCCTGATCCACCAGATCCTGAACTCGGCAAGACGGTTCTGGAGGCGTCGGATCCTGTCCTAGTGGAGTTGCGAATGGCCGTAAAGGTTCCATTGCTTGGTGTCAAGATAGCTGTCGGAGTGGCGACTGGTCGTGGAGTGCTGATTGTGTTGCCACCGGGGGTAGGAGTCAAAGACCCGGGTGTACGAGTTGAACCCTAGAAAATTGGATATTAATAAGAGAGAATTTGGAGAGATGAAAACTACTTACGGTCTCCGAGATACTCGACGACTCCTCAGTGTCGGACGCTGTCTGAATAGGAACAACTGGCGGAACACTTGTATCGAGCAACAGCTTCTCTTCCGACGATGTGGTAGGTACTCCAGTCGTCTCAACCTCAGAGACAACTCCGTCTGTTGTCTCCAAGTCAAAGGAGTCGGAAAAGCTAAACACCTTGGAAGGCTGAGAAACAAATGTCTCGATGATGATGCCTCCAGATGCCACGGCAGTTATGCTGGCCTCATCCAGCGTTAGACTGGACTTGAAGGTGTTAGAAATCGTTGCATATGTGAAAAGGAGGGTACATACTGGTTCAATGATCAACTGCGCCGTGACGACTCGTAGAGCCACAAGCGCGATGCAACATCGTGAGAGCATCTTGAAGTGTCGAAGTGGAAGGAATGATTAAGAGTTTAGAGATTAACAAGTAGATTTTGCCACAAGATGCAAATGAACCGGCAAAGGGAAAAGAAAGAAGAGAAGAAAAGATGAAAGTAAACTGCCCAGCAGAGAAGAAAGTCAATGAAGTCGCACAGCGCTTGAGGAGACAAACACCAAGAAGGCGGGTTGAGAGGGTAAATATACTCGACCTCATCATCGACAACACACTCAATTGAGGTCTCCAGAGTCGTCGTAAACACCATCTTCAAACTCGCCAAGCCAAGCCAAGAATCCTTACGAGACTGGTGTCGTGTTTCAGCCTCGGAGGAGAGATGCCCTGATACAACCGCCTCAGCCCCTGAGCGTCGATCAAACATCTCTATCCCGACGCCGAAACAACTCGTCTCCCTTGAGAACTTGAAACTTCAGACAAGGTCGCGTAGATCAAACATAAGCCCAAAAGAAAAAAAAAGGACCTCCTTGTTTAGCATTTTCCCTGCCCTTGATCTACTGATACTCCGCAGATAGTTGCTACATACGGCATTAAAACAACAACAAACTGAACTCTTACACTGCAAACCAAGAAACCTGTTAAACGTCACCTTGTCAGGAGGAGGAAAGATGAGCTCCCCTGACACAACGCACGCTATTCTCCGACGTTTGAGCACCAGCCCAAGCCGCGCGACTCCATCTGCATATCGTCCGCAGTTGAGCTAGCCTCGGCGGTTACCCGTGTCCAGACTTCTCACATGTCCTCCATGTCCTCCAGGCTCTCCATGTCCTCTAGGCTCTCCTTGTCCTACATGTCTGGGCCCTGTCCATCCGCTGGAGTCCCCGAGGCTTCGACGCCGTGGAAGGCATCGCCAAACGCCGAGTCCTCCATGTCCATACTGAGATCCAGACCCTCGCCAAGTTCACCCGCAGAACCGTCCAGCGTCGGCCCATCAAATCCAGAAAGGGCGTCTCCAGCCGTATCAAGATCACCGAGTGAGCTAAAATCGTTCTGATCAAACGACAGAGAACCACCTGGTGTTGCGGCCGCTGGTGTCGCTCCTGCAGAGGCCGTCTTAGGGGCTGCCGGCTTGGCTTCGCCTTGGGCAGTGGGAGTGTTGGCGTTGGCAGATGCTGCGCCTGACCCGGCAGCGGCGTTAGCAGGTGCATTTGGATCAGGGGTGGCGCCGTCCTTAGGCACGACAACCCAGTCTCCGCTGCCGGTGCCGTGATCAGGCGCTGTGGTGGCTTGGTCCTTGGCTGCCTCAGTTCCGCCCATGGCAACATCGCCACCGCTCGGCGCTGATGTTGCCCCAGCCTGGCCGGGAGCAGGCGATGGGACATTGGGGTTCGAAGGAGTCCCGGCAGCGTTCGGCTGCGGAGTTCCAAACGTGTTCATGGGCGTCGACGTGGCCGAGATGCCCGTGTGCATCTGGTCGAGCAATCCAGCGGCAGTACCGCCCATGTCGACATCAGACTCGCCAATCATGACACCGCTGTTCTGTGAGCCAGACTGCGAAGCCTGACGGGACAGCTGAGAAGCCGCGGCTTGTGCAGGTTCTGGTGCCGGTGCTGGTGCCGGTGCTGGTGCCGGTGCCTGATAACCACCGTCTTGAACGCGAGACACAATCGGCCTGCTCACAGTCTTCTTTCCAGTAGCATTCTCAACCTCTGACACGATTTCTTCAGCCGTCTTCTTGCTGATGGGCCGGGGAGAATCGTCATCGTCGAGCGGGTCTACTTTGCCCTCGACTCGCCAGATCTCAGTGCCAGTGCCCTCGACGACATTCCGTAGTTCCTTCTCCTTGGTGTCAAAGATGGAATTCGCCTTGAACTTGGCAAGAGCCTCAGCATGGGCCGCCTGCATCCTCTCAATCTCGGCCTTGGTCGACTCCATGTGCTCAGTGACTCGCTTGCGGAACTCGTCCGCCTGGCCGGGGTCTAGTCGGCCGGTGTAGGGCTTATCGGGCCCAACTGCAAAGGCATCGGCTCCTTGAGTAGGGAAGATTCCCTCTGTCAATGACGCCAGCTCGCCCTTGAAACCCAGGCCGAGGTCGGCTGGTGTGATTTGGCTTATCCGATACGGGGACGAGAGGATCTCTTCCATCCACTCGTGGTTCTGCTGGTACCGACTCATAGAGATCTCTCTTGGCGTAAGATGGTCAAACATGTCGCCCCGTGAGACGTCTTCGTCGTCGTCAAACGCCGCATCCAGCTGAGGCATCCCCGGCATGGCTGCCTGACCACCCTGGCTCGCCGCGTGCCTCGCGCGCTTAGCAGGAGGACCGGGCGTGGCCTGTGGAGGGTATGCCATCTGCTGAGGGATGCCTCGGGGCGCCATCTGAGGAGGGACTTGTTGGCGGGTAGGGTCTGGTAGGGTGGGCCAGTTGACTCGATCCGACAGCATGAACTCCTTGCGGCGAATCTGTCCGGCTCGCTGCAGAAAGTGCCGCTGCTGAATGAGGGCGTTGACACGCTCGTCGTAGGGGATCATGGCGATGGGGATCCTGTCGTTTGGCTCCGACGGCCCGTAATGCACTATAAACAGGCTGACGTCTGGCTGAGGAGGGTTGGGGTGACCGGGGACGGGGACTAGTCGGCATCGACGGCGGGCGTGGAGGGCGTACTGCTCGCCGGGGACGTAGCCGGCCTTTTGGTAGTAAATCTCGAGCATCTAGACGTGTCTTAGCATGTGTATCGTGACTCTTGACCAGCCCGACCTTACCAATCCGTTGCCCAGGTCATGCTTGTAGAGCTGCTCCGGGGGAGCCCACACGTATCCATCCGTCGCAAACGTGGACCCGAGGCGCTGGAGAGGCTGCCAGGTCAAGAGGATGGTGCCGTCCGTGGGCTTGTCCAGATATGTCCAGAAGAAGGGAGACTGGTCCCGCGCGACCTGGGGGGCGGTCATGAGCCACTTGGCGACGTCGTTGAGGTCGAGCCGGGGCATCGTCGCGTATCGAGACGCCGAGATGAGGTGGACATGCTGGATCTGCGAGACTGTCAGAGGGGAATTGCGCCGGCCGACGACGCTGCGCGCGCATGCTGGTGCTGGTGTTGACGTACGAGGTCCCGGGGGACGCCCTGGCTGGGATCCGGTTGAGCCATGCTGGGCAATCGTCGCGGCGGACGAGGAGTTGCGTCTCGACGCCTCTGATTCTGATGCAGCGATTGAGTATTTATAGAATTGCGCGTCGCTATCGGTTCAGCGCCGGGATAATTCGATGAGTTGTTGATCGGCCAGCGAACGGTGACGAAAGGACCTGGCGCAACGAAGCCAGTTAATGCGATGGAGTTGTTAGAGTGAGCAACGAGTCCTTGCACGGGCCCCAAACTTCTCGCGACAAGGCTGCAAACCCTTTGACCAATCAGAGGCTGCACTGTTGGGGGCCAAAAAGTGGATCCAGCCTCAACCGTGTCGACGAGATTACCGTCACCAAAGAGGCACATTCTACGGATAGGTAGTTACCAACTCCATGCTATCTATCTCCTCCTACTCTGTACTGTGGCACTGGTTTTGGTGATATAGACACATCAAACACTTGGGCTGACCAAATGCTTAAACTTGTTTTATTTTGTTCTGCTTGAGCTACGCATAGTCCCAAAATTCATCACATGAGCCTCTAATCCCTAACTAACTAGCCAGCTCAGTCATTACCTATCCGTTGCAGCGCCTGCGTGTTCCTGCGTTCCTGCGTTCCTATTCAACGCTTTTCATGTGACGCAGCTATCGAGCTTTCCATAACTGGACCCTATTTAACTCACATCACCATCCCTACCTACCCCATTCACGAAACCTCCCTTATGCCTGGTAGGTAGAGGCCGACACGTTGCCGCCGCGGCCAGTCCAGTTGACGTGAATGTCCTTGCCGACAGGGTACTTGTCGCTGGCAGCCTCGGGCTTGATGTGGAAGGTGTGGGCACCAAAGTAGTCACGCTGAGCCTGGAGGAGGTTCGCGGGGAGATCCTTGGTGCGGTAGCCGTCGAACCACGACAGGGCGGTCGAGAAGGCAGGAGTAGGAATACCAAGGAGGGCAGCCTTGGCGACAACGTCTCGCCAGCCGGGCTGAGCCTTGTGGATGGCCTTGTGGAAGAAGTCATCGAACAGCAGGTTCTGGAGGTCAGGCTGGTTGCGGTAAGCAGAGGTGATGTCCTTGAGGAACACGGATCGGATGATGCAGCCACCACGCCACATGAGGGCGATGGAGGGCTTGTTGAGCTTCCACTTGTACTCCTTGGCAGCCTGGAAATTGTCTAAGCACATGCACTATCATCAGACATTGCATCGTGGGCAAGCTTACCTCCTGCATGAGCATGAAGCCCTGGGCATACGAGATGATCTTGGAGGCGTACAGAGCCTGCTCCAGATCCTCGAGGAACTGCTCCTTGTCACCCTCAAACTTGGTCTGGCGGCTGATAAACTCAAGCTTGGTCGAGGCGACGGTTCGCTCGTCCTTGATGGCCGACAGGCATCGGGCAAGGACGGCCTCGGCGATCAGGGTCACGGGCTGGCCGAGATCCAGGGCGTTGACAGCGGTCCACTTGCCGGTTCCCTTCTGGCCGGCCTTGTCGAGGATCTTCTCAACGAGGGCAGTGCCGTCGTCGTCGTTGAAGTACATGATATCACGGGTAATCTCAATCAGGAACGAGTCCAGGACACCCTTGTTCCACTTGGCAAGGACATCGCCAATCTCCTTGCTGGAGAGACCGAGGCCGCGCTTCATGATGTCGTAGGCCTGTATTCACCTGGTCAGTCTCGCATTGCGCAATTGGGTCCTCATGGTGGAATCCATACCTCGCAAATAAGCTGCATGTCACCGTACTCGATACCGTTGTGAACCATCTTGACGTAGTGACCAGCACCCTCGTCGCCGACCCACTCACAGCAAGCCTCGCCGTCGCTCTTGGCGGAGATGCTCTGGAAGATTTCCTTGATGTGAGGCCAGGCCTCCTCGTTGCCACCGGGCATGATGGAGGGGCCATATCGGGCACCCTCCTCACCACCAGAGACACCGGAGCCGACGAAGCGGATGTCCTTGCCAGCAAGGTACTTGGAGCGGCGGTTGGAGTCGGGGAAGTGAGAGTTGCCACCGTCAATGATGATGTCGCCGGCGTCAAGGAGAGGCAGGAGCTTCTCGATCCAGTCGTCGACGGCCTGGCCGGCCTGGACGAGGAGCATGACACGGCGGGGGGACTTGAGCTTGCTGACGAACTCCTCGACGCTGTGGGCGCCGACAATGGACTTGCCCTTGGCCTCGTTGTCCAGGAATCGGTCGACCTTGGAGACGGTTCGGTTGAAGGCGCAGACGGTGAAGCCGTTGTCGGCCATGTTCAGAATAAGGTTCTGTCCCCTGCGAGGTGTGTCAGTACAGGCCGTCTCCGGCAGCGCCGGGCGTGTCTCTGGGGGATTTCACTTACATGACAGCGAGGCCGATGAGGCCCAGATCCGCACTTGGAACATGGTCAGCATTCGTGGTATTTTGAGCCGCTGCAGAGCTTAAAGGTGAGGCAGAGGAAGGGGATTGTTGAGCGCCGCCCAGCTTGAGGTTTGCAAGACGGGCTCTGCCTCGAGAACCATGAGCCTTGTTCACGACGAGAGAACCGAAACCAGCACGCTCTCAGCGGCTCCAGGCGCAAGGTCACCACGGCGATTGCCTCACTTCGCAGGGCCCGGAGCGCGCGGAATGAGGCCATCAGAGCATCACCATGGGAACTCTGGGGCGGGGTGGTGGGGTAAATCGTGAGGGACGATGTGTGCGATGGAGGGGGGGAAGTGGACTTACACAGGGCCAGACATGATGGGCTACTTTTGAAGTTTGATGGACGCTCGACGGGGGTATAGATGAGGTGAGAGCGGATGCAGTGTATGGGAAGTGAAGGTGAAAGAGGAAGAAGAAGGTGAGAGATGGAAGAAGGTTGTAGAGAAATAGTGAGGACCGTGGATCAAGGTGGGAGCGACAGGGCCATGTTATTACATATGCGCCATGCTGTCACAAGCAAGCAAGCAGCCCACCTACCTACCTAGTACCTCCGCTGGTTCGGTACCTTGCGCCGTAACGCCCCCGCCGTCTCCGTACATCTTTCCGCTCATGCCCTCCCTGTCCATCCTTGTCCGCGCTCAACTCAGCAGCAGCACCGCAAGCCCCAAGCGCTCAATTGCACGGCGTCTGAGGAGCGAGTTTGACCGGGCGCGACGCCAAGAATGGGGTGGGTATCCGCAATGATTGGCGGGGCTTCCCAACTGCGTATCGTCATCATCGCTCGCCGCGGCCGACGGTGTTTTCTTACATTTTCCTTTTAGACGACTCAAACGGCTGAGCCCATCAAGGATTGGGAGACACGCTTCTTGCTTGCTGCTCCCCTGGCTGGTTTGAGAGATTACAAATTATTTGCGCCATTTATCTCTCGTGTCTCTTCTTCCTCTTCTCCTCACCGGTACTGTATCAATCTGATTTGAGCTGCTTCTCGTGGAAACTCGGTATACCAAACCCCTTCTTCAGTAACACATCCCACCTCATCATCATGACTGATGCCCCTCCCCCTCCTCCTAGTGCTGTGCGATAACCAAGCTACCTTGCAAGGGTGCGGCACCTGGTAGGGGTCCATTCAGCCACGGACACCGAGTTCCAGGACCTCCCCCCCATTCAGAAACCCTCTAGCATTGCCCCCCGGCCCCCTCAGCTCCAAAGTTATGACGACTTGGCGGTGCTGCCACGGTGTTACCCCTTAGAGCATCACTCACTCTCCGCCTAGCTTACCAAGGATTTCAAACCCGTGACACAAGCAATACAAATCTCATACAAATCTCGCCGGATATCTGTATCTGACCTTTTTTTGGCTTGCCGTGTTGCGTCTCAGAACTTGTCTGGCCAGTTGCGCCCCTCAGTCTCAGAACCTCCTCGCTGAATCAGAGGTTGTCATGCATGGCGTGTCTCCCTTGCTCTGACTGTGACAGCTCTTGTTGGGGTATGTATCCGTACACCATGGCAGGCTCTGATTTTTTTCTCTTCCCTTCTCCGCCTCATGGCCCACGTCCTCGGAGCCATGTCGCCCGAATGTTGGGACCCACGTCTCCGGGGCCGTCTTTGCCACTGCCGTGCCAATCGAGTCCATCATCGGACAGTAGCCCGAGCCCCAACACGCTCTAACCTGGGATCCCGAACCGATAGCCCCGAAAAGGGAGAAAAAGAAGAAGATGGAGGAGCCCAGAAAAGGCCGCACGCCCAGCGGCATGGTTCTGCTCTGACATCCACGCCTGCCTGCCTGCCTGCCATCCGTTGTCATGCTCCTCCCTCCTGTCTGACCAAGCATCATCTTCTCCACCGGAATTTCATCCGGAGACTGCGGGCGCTCGTGCGGCATTGGCCCCGAGTTTTGATACATCCATTCCCATCCATTGGCAGCCTCACCAATGTCCGAAGTCGCTCACGACGAACCAGAGGCGACGATGCTCAGGCGAGGTGACCTCTTACAAATATGAGTGGCCAAATAGAATGCCACCGAGTCCTTTTTCATCCCGCGCTGACTGGTTCGAGTCCAGAGTCCAGATTGACTCGGCTCCTCATGGAGCCGCCCAGAATCCAACCCCTCTCTAACCTGTAAGTGGTAATTACTTCAAGTTTTCCCTTCCATGGCTCCAATTAGCCGTCAACTTCTGCCGCCCAGGACTGCCTCGATGGGTCAATCTTGCCGTTTCAACATCGTCCCGCGGCCAATGGAGACTGGCAGTCTGGACACTCGCTCATCCAGTGAGCCATGGACATGCTCCCCAACGCGCGCCTTTGAGTTGAGCTCTAAAACCTGCCCAACTGGGATGCGTTGAAGCCTCACCAACCCCCACCCCCAAGGTCAAGGTGCCCACAGCACCATTTAGCCACAGGACTCACCGTTCTTGCACCCATCCATCCATCCATCCATCCCGAGTCAATTCACCCGTGGAGATGTCCCATTGTACGGAGCAGGCGGGCGCCCAGGTCAACGGGCAGTGCACCAGCCGGAGAACCAATGTCCGGCCAAGTATAAATGACACCCCGTTGCTTGTTTCTGCTGAGATGCCTGCCCGTTTCGCCTCCAACGGATGCGACGGAAACCAATGTCCCTGCTAATAATGAACGGAGATGAGCACTTTTAATCCATCGCCATCTCCTTCCTTCATGATAGAAATTCTCACTTCTTGGCAATCCCAAGCTTTCATCCTGACCGACTAGCTTGCATCCAGTTGAGGTGAAGTTCGTGGGGGTCACACCTTTCTTCACCTGGAATAATCACGTGACATTCACCTCTCACCGAGCCCAATTTTTCTTAGGTCGCCCAGCCACTGGCCGAGGCTGAGGCGAATCGTAGAAGGCTGCCAATCATCCATTTTCTCCCAGACACCAGCCACCATCATCAACAACGACCCTCACGTTGCAACACCGTAACACGGCTTCGACATCTCTAACGACTAGCTGCAGGTACTGGGCGACTTATTGAAAGAGGAACTTTGAGCAGAACTTGGCTCAAGGTACGTTTTTACACGCAAACACACACCGCCTCCTCCCGTTATTCATCATGGCGTACCCTCCCCCTCCAGGCATCAGCAGCAGCTCTCTCCCGCCGAGACCTCCAGCCTCCAAGGCCGGCTTCAAGTCCGCCTTCTCCTCCGCGGCTCAGTCCTCGTCGAAACCCGCGTACTCGAACGCCCCGCCGACATACTCCGGCCCTTCGAGCTACCCGGCCACCACCGCTGCACCGGCTGCCCAGTATGCGCCTTCCTACTCCTCCTATCCGACCGGCGGTGCTCCCGGCGCGGTGAGCTCCGGCGCATCCTCTTCCTACTCGTACCCTCAACAGCCGCAGCAGCAGCAGCAGAACTACGGACCCCAGAGCTACGGCTCTCAAAACTACGGATCTCAAAGCTATGGACCTCAAAGCTACGGCGCCCCAAGCTACGGCGCGGCCCCCCAGATCCGAAACCCTTTTCCCACGCCGGGCACCGCTAGCAACGACTACGACCCCGAGATGGCAGCCCAGATTGCTCAATGGCAGAGCGCCTACGTGAGCCGCGACGCGACTGACGTCAAGACTGACAAGCCCGCTGGCCCCAGCGCACCCAGGCCCGAAGCACAACCCGCTGCGGCCGCCAGCGCTGCTTCTGCCTCTGCCGGCCAGGAGAAGAAGAAGACAGTCGTGCGCGAGGGCGGCGGCAAGAAGTGGACAGACGACACACTCCTCGAATGGGACCCCTCTCACCTGCGCCTCTTTGTCGGAAACCTCGCCGGCGAAACGACAGACGACGCCCTCCTCAAGGCCTTCTCGCGCTGGCGCTCGGTGCAAAAGGCCCGCGTCATCCGCGACAAGCGCACGTCCAAGTCCAAGGGTTACGGCTTCGTCAGCTTCAGCGACGCCGACGACTTCTTCCAGGCCGCCAAGGAGATGAATGGCAAGTACATCCAGAGCCACCCTGTCGTGGTCCGCAAGGCCAATACCGAGATCAAGGTGGCCAACGCCAGGGACAAGGACAGGAATAACAGGAAGAACAAGAACAACCACAAGAAGGGCGGCAACGGAGGCGGCGGCGGCGGTAGTGGAGGCTACGAGCCCAGCCTGGGTCCCATTGGTGGCGGCGGTGTCGTCAAGCCTGGACAGAAGACCAAGAACGGTCTCAGGCTTCTTGGTTAGAGCATCGCTATGTGGAATAATTGTTGGTTGGTCTCCATTTTGGTGTTTGGCGTTGCGTGGATTAATCCATACCCGGCCGTGGAGTGTATAAAACTTAAGGACTCGGCAATAGGTAGTCAGGAAACAGTTTTCAAGACTGGATGTTATTCAAGACGATGAGGATTTGAAATCACCAGACTAAACAGACGTGATTGTGTGAACGAATGCCACTGATCATGATCCAACCCTTGTCATGGAATCAGTATTGGGTATCTTGAGGTCCCTGGCCTGCCCTGGTCTCGTGCCAGTCTTGATATGTCTTCCCAAGCATGCGCCTCTCTCCATTGACAACCATCCTCTCCTCTTCTAGGGTCCGTCTTTACCTGACGGCATAATCCCCTGGTGTCTAATGACCACGCCACCCCATGTGGCTCATTGATGTTTATTTATATAGTACAAAATAGATTGGGTCGGGATCGGGGCTTCAAGTCGACAAGGAAGCCAGCCCGACGAGTTCGTGATACACAAAGACATGATATCCAAAAAAAGAAAAAAAAAATAGGTAAGTAGTTACGCTAAACGAAAGCTCAGTCGGATCTATCGTGTCGACGATCGCTAGCCGATGCCGTTGATTGCAGCAGAGGCTGAAAGTCACCGTCGGCTGTGACCGTGTCGAGCCGGTCGATGCTGTCACGCAAAAAACCGGCTGTTTCCCCGTCTGTGTCACCGTCACGGTCTAGAATGCCGCTGCTCTGGCTCGACGGGGAGTCGGGCTCGTCTTGCTCGGCGAGATGGCGCCCGTGGACGTCGTCCTGCGCCTCTTGTCGCATCTTCCTGATCTTGATGAAATTGTAGGCGACGATGGCAGCCATGGTGGTGAGCAGACCGACAAAGTTGATGAGGGTGAGGCGGTCGTGGAAGACGACGGTGGCCGCACTGATGGTGACAACCTCCTTGAAGATGCCGGCAATGGAGAGTGTGACGACAGAGGTACGCTGCAGCAGAGCGAACTCGGATGCCGTCATACAAAAGGCGATGCAGCCAGGGAAAAGGAGGAACAGGGGGGCCATGACAGAGCCCCATTCGTCGGCAAGGACCTTGAAGCCCTCGATGAGGTTTCCAACGCCCTCTACGGGAATGGCCAAGGAGATGAGTACGAGGAACATGACAGGGGTCAGGAAGAAGATGCTAGAGAACGGATTCGAGGTCGCAGGGTTGCGGAGAAGCAGGATCTGGGTCAGGCCCCAACGGAAGCCAGAGAAGAAGGCGGCCGAGATGACAAGGACGAAGCCACCAAGCTTGAACTCGACTTCGCCAAACACCATGAGGACCACACCCATAGTCATAGTGGCGATGATGCCGACGAGGCGCCACGTTGGAGTTTCGAGACGGAACATGAAGGCAAAGATGAGGACAAAGGCAAGGGATGAGGACTTGCACATGGCTGTGAAACTAGTTAGATACACAATTGATCATCAATTGAGGATTTGGGAACATACTGTAAAATGTGAGGCTGATGAACTTAAGAGATGTGTTTCCCAGTCCAATATCCAGACCCGTGGCGGCGCCACAAGGACCAATTCTCGTGAGATAAAACATCTTGGTCATGCCGTATGATTTTGGCTCCTCGTCATGTCTTGACCTCCCCAGGTCAGACTGATGCCCGCCGCTGCCCGGCCGCAATGAGGGCACGAAGAACAGCACGAGGCCGGACAGCAGAAACTGCACCACCATGTGCATGGACGTGGTGAAGAGCGGAAAGGCAAAATTGAGGCGGTCCTCGTCAAACATCCACTTGTTGTACTGAGGCCACATTGTCAGCAATTGAAACTCAAAAGAAGGGGGCGTCGAAAAGAGGGGGGCCATACAATGGATATTGACAAGGAGAAGATATACCACAAGAGGATTAGGGAGCCATTGACGAGAAGGGTCTTGAGGACGCTCTTGTCTGCTTCTTTGCGCTCCTCGGCCGAGATGTCGTTATTGTCCCTCGCGATGCGCTGGTCCAGCCGGGTATTCCTCTTGCGCTTCTTCTGCTTCCTGTGCCGGTCCTTGCGGGTCAGACCCGTCTCCTCGTCGTCCTGCAGGTCCTCGTCGCTGTAGCTCTCATCCTCCGACTCATCTTTGCGGATCGTATAGCCATTGGCGTCGAGATCTTCCTCTGAAATCTTGGGCTCGTCGCCCAAGCCGTTGGACGCCGGACCGCGGCCAGAGGTGGCGCGGGATCTGCTGGGGGAACCGACCGGACGACCACCGGAGCTCATCTGGCTGCTCCGACGACGACGGTGCTCGGCGAGGGGCTCCATCTCGATGTCGTGGTCGTCGCTTTCGCTATCGTTGTCTTCGCCGGTGTGAGACCTGGTGGCCGGGGAGCGAGACGGACCGGCCACTCCTTCGCCTCCTCCTCTGGACCTCAGTTTTGCTGATCTTCCTCTTGAAGCTTGTGCTGTTGTTGTTGTTGTTGATGATGATGTTGGTGCTGTAGATTCGAGGTCTGTGGTGCTATGGCCAGGGGCCCTGTTGGTGGCTGACACAGGGAGAGATCCGTCGGCGAGGAGAAGAGGTTCGGGGGAGTCGGAGGGAGAGCGGGAGGCGGTCGGGGGTGATGGTGAGAGGAGGAGATTGTCGGATGGTGAAGGGGGAGCGGTCATGATGGAGACCCGAGAAATGGAGACGAGACGGGGATGGGGCTTTCATATGCGAGCGAACTTGTTGGAGTGGATGGGGAGGGAAGACGGACTGTACGGGCGATCTGGACTCGGCTGAGCTGGCTGGCTGGCTTGCTTGTGTCCAGTGTGGATGGATGTTAGCCAAGAGGAGGCCAGTGGAGGTCTAGCGTATGCAAAGGGCGGAGCTAGTACGCTTGGAGTAGTCATAGAGCTGCGGTCGCTGGGGT
>JABFEX010000823.1:0-12120 GCA_013623515.1 Fusarium illudens | reverse complement strand
TATTATATTTTTTAATATAATTAAAGCCTAGCCTTTAATGGGATAATTACGCTAATAGATAGAGATAAAGAAGGCTCTTATAACCAAGGGGGAATTCCTGGCCTTTAAAACCCCTCCAGGCGAGTCATGGACGTACTTCTAGATAGAGACTCTTGCTGATTACCCTCGGTATTAGTCGCAGAGGCCAAGAGACATGGATCAAGGGTAATGGTCCAACCTGGGGTCAACTCCACCCCCGCAAAGTTGCTAACTGTGGCTAGACCAGTCTACACCGTTGTTGAGATTAAGCTACCCCAAGCCATCTTATCGGATGGTGGGCCGGTGGGGAGAGCGTATCTTTCACGACGTGGTTCTTAGCTAGCAAACAATGGCCATATTTGTTGCTTGGCTTTGAGAACGGCTGAAGGGCTCAAGGGGTTAGGCCAGGCTTCAGAATGCGTGCATTTGAGCGGTAGCGTGTGCATGTGTGTGGCTGTCTTTTCCCCTCATGGCACCGGTGCAGCTTGGCATGAAGGGTATTGCTGAGGGCCTGGTTGACAGCCCCTGTCGACGGACATTCAACCCTCACCAGGGTCGTCATGATAGAGACTCCATTAGATCTTGATGGGTCTCCGTTATCTGAAAGGTAATCTGCTATCTGATAAAGAAGATCCGAACTACATTTCCAATGCTCCAGATAGACTTATCTGGCAAACTTCGGGCCCCCAGTCTATCTCTCTGGTCCGCCTGTTTCCTCATCACGGACCCCAAATGACGGGTGTGAGGAGGCCAGTACTCCGTACAAGTGGAGAAATGGCGCCACCGGGAGGGAAGCCGATGGAGATAACGGAAGGGCTCCCGTAGTCTGGTGCACGGCACTCCTTTCTGCTGATGGTGTCCAACGATGATGCGACTCTCCGGGAGAAGGGCCATGGAAGCAGGGAAGGTGAATGGCTGTTGGTCCCCTCGCTCGGTTAGTCTTGCATATCTCCGGACTTGGGCGCGTTGTTGGCGCTACATCTCAAGGGAACCCATGGGGCTGGGGAGTCCGCCCATGTAAGCCCAACGAGACGGAGAATCAAGTACCACAGGCTGCGGGTTTGTCATTACCGTCTTTCACTGCCTGATTACCGATGAGAGGCTTCGAAGGTGAAATTGACCGGCTGCGGACCTGTTATACCGTTATGACTCAGTCAACCTGTGGCTGATGCACAAACAGCTAACGTGACTGACTGATTCCAAGGGCTCGAGATATCGAGTCGGCTTTCCTCCTGCTGGGATACGAGGTGGCTCAGGCGTAGCCAAGAGGCAGTGCCGGAAAGGCGTCCGTAAGGAGGCGTCTACCCCTGAAACTTGTACGAGGTCCAGGTCACCTGCAGGTTATCTCAGCCATGCTGGGGCAACGCAAGTCTGCGCAACTCCCTGAGCTGAGCAATAAAAGCCAAGTCCGGAGACCGGTCTATTGGAGTTTCCCCAAGCTAGCGAGACATGACAGACGACGCCAAGATGAGCCCCAAGGGGCTCCATCACTCCTGTGATCCTGACTGGACGACAGAGGCAGCAAAGGTTGCTCCCAAAGAGGTGTAGATCTGATCATGGGGTCCAGACATTGGTCGTTTGTCCCGAGACTGGAATGAGATGGGCTGAAGGCGTACTGGGGTTCGGTCCCTCAGTTAGCCACCATCATCACCATATCGGACAGAGTGCGTCGCCCTCTACTGTCGATTGGCCCCTTGGAGACAGGTCCCCGCACGCATCTCCGCGCTGCTCATGTCGACGCAAGCATCTTCTCCAACGAACCAAGATGCAGCGCTCAAGGCGTGGCGAAGGCATGCAGTACCGGTGGAGAAGGTCTGGACCCCTGTGTCAATCTACTTGTGGGCTACCAGACGCCCTACCTGTGCTCAATGTCCAGTCCTTTGCGGGGGAGACGGATGATGGCTGGGCGTATGTGTTACCCTGGCCTGGATTTGGAGCCTCCGGACGGGGCGAGAGCGGGCGAGGCTCACCTTGGGACTCCCCAACAGGGTGTGTTCCCGTTAGATAAGCATCATGACACATACATTGGCGACTGAAGCCAGCAGTGGAAAGGAAGCCCGTCCGCCAAGAGCCCAACCACTCGGTAAGCCATTGGGGATGAGACAGTCAGGGCCGAAACAGGAAGCTCCCTGCGGCAACTCCGTCCTATACCTCGAGTGGCAAAGTCCCAAAGCCAGTATCGGCTCTGAACCATCGCCTGACGACTCGACATTAGTTTATGATCCTCTGACCTTGCTACTCGTAGGGAAGCTTCATGGCCTGTTCTTTCGGAGGGACTTCCGAAGTGCCTGTGAAGCTAGTGGCACCATAGGAAATGTACCGTCGTGCTTCTAGAGGCCTAAATGAACGCTCGACATCCGTCTTAGTCTTGCTGTATGGCGGATGTTGACCACTGCGTGATAGCGACCGCTCATGGAGCAACTAGCAACTTACCCTCAAAGCAATCAGCACGGCGACCAAATAAAGCTCAGCCTGGAACCAATAGACCTCGTCAGTTGTTTCAACCATCCGGGACCGGGACCGCCAAGGTGGAAGTAAGTGATGCTGTACTGCTCATCCTCGGGAACAGCCGTGTCACGGGAGAAGGCGATCAGACCTGGCAGTTGACAGTGCCGGATAGGTCAGCCTCTCGCCACCAAGCAGAGGAAAACACAAAGACCGTCTTCGATTAGCAGCCCTGCTTGTTCGAATATCCAAGAGCCTTCTTCGCGGGCGGCAGCTCAGGCTCGAAGTGAATCCTGGGATACAGAGGGATGGGAGTGGATATATTGATGGATTGGGTGATGTTTTGACCGGATAAGACAGCTTCACACTTCCGGGATGAAGATTAGCCGCAAGGGCCTTCGCAAATTGCTACTGCCTCTGACGGTTCCGGAGGTACTGGCCGCCGTGCTTGCCATCAGACATCATAACAGCAAGGCCACCGCCCCTTTTGATGTAGCCGATCAAGTGCAGTATACTGGTTTCTTCCGGTCGCGCGCCGACCAAGCCCTTGGTGGGCTCAGTGAAAAAGAGACGGGCAGTCGAGGTGCCGCCGAATCTCTTATCGGCGAACTGGGCGATAGTCAGAGAGTCAAGCTCAGTGGCCTCGGGGCCCAGATGCGGAGTCTCGAGGTTAGACCGTTCGACGTATTCGCCCATCTATTGTGTTTTTTTATATAGTTGAAGCCCGGCCCTTAATGGGATAACTGAGCCGATAGGTAGTAGTATTCGCCCACCACGGAGGCGATGTCATTGAACTCCTTTTGTTGCTCTGGAGTGAGCTTTCGAGGTATTCTTGTTGGTCTTGAAGACTCTAGACAGCAGGTCAAGAGCAGGAACTCCCCTTGGCCGGGCTTCCGTAGGGCAAGACAGAAACGTTGCCTTGGGCGTCCGGATACAGCGGCCTACCCTCGGCCCGCTGTTGAACCAGCTCGAACCCATACTTTTGGGTAAGAGCATACATCTCAGACTGGTTAGTGTCGTTGGTCCATGCCGCGCCGACATCAATGAGTGCAGTGCCATCGTCTCTGCACGGAACAGAAAGGATCTTTCCGCCGACACGGTCCATGACCTCCAGGGCCACATACGATAGACCGGAGGCATGGATCCCAGTCGCGGCACGGAGACCGCCGAGACCGGCGCCGATGATGGCAACCCGGGCCTGGTGAGGGTGGAAAACCATTGTCGTCGGGTGTGTTGAGCTGGATGAGTGTGTGAATGGTGAGTTGTTGTGTGTTGGTGAATATCTTATACAAGCCAAGAATCAGCGGGCATCTGAGGCTCTACCCGAGCCATCCGGAGCTCCCCGCGGCATATGTGGGTCGTCACCGCGGAGTCCGATGCGGCCGGGACCCACCAACGCTCCGGGCTGAACGTGGGTCGCCGATCATCGGTCACAGTTCCAGGGTTTGAATGCAATGATTCATGCGCAACCATTGGCATATTCAGCTGGTATTGTTGTTTCCAATGACGAGACTGTCAGCCACAATAGCAAAAGACACAGTTATCAATACATGACGGCATCAAAACCCAATACCGTAAAACACCGTAAATTCAGCTGGTATCTCCATCCATTAGGGAGGCAAGAAAGAAGAACAAGGACGAGACAGTGCAAGTCGACGGCGCGCTCCACCGAGGTCCGAGACGCCAGCCGTCGGCTGTAGGCACATTCGTACTCCCCACCCTCCGTGGTAATTGGCAGTTGCATGTGCGTGGCGCCGTGGGTGGTTTGAAGCAGACATAGACGAGTTACTTGAGGCCCTGGCGCCACCACCGCTGCTCCGTTGATGGCCCCGGTTTCCGGGCTTTGACATCACAGCCACTGCCTATCAGATGTTCGCACTGGCTCGCCTTCAGGGTCTTGCCCTTCTATCTATCGGCCCAGTTATCCCATCAAAGGCCGGACTTCAACTATATAAAAAGACACAATACTAGGTAGCCACATCCTCCTCTTCTAATACCTCGATACCATAGCTCTTGCTTGTTAAGCGTGAGACCAGAACAGACCATGTACTCTTATTTTCTTCACTTCTGAATTATTCTACATACCACCCATATGGTCCTCGACTGACCTTTGCTATCCCGCCAATCTTGATATCCCGCCAATCTTGATATCTCACCAACCATTTCAGGGATCGTCTTGTATCTTCGAGGACTTCAGGCTCAGCATTCGACTGATCTTGCCCACTTAGAGTTGAACCCGAAGTCGATGTAGGGAAGGATTATCTCGAAATACTGAAATCACTTGCTTACATTGTCCCAGAAGACGGCGGCGGCATCCATCCCATTGGGTCAACTTGCCCGAGATCCTCCTCCAGCAAACCAAACATGCTTCGACTTCCCAAGAACCAATCCTCCATCTGCGTCGTCGGACCGCTTCCAGCGTTGGGTTGCATGACTACATCACTCGAGGTGTGTGGAACGGCCTGGGGCATAGCGTGGCCGTCCATGGGCATAAAGCCTAGCTGGCTGAGATACGCATCCAACTGGTTCCCCATGGGAACATCGCTCTGGTCCTCTCGGCGGTGCGACTTAGCCTCCACGTATACCATGGCTACGTCTCGAAAGACCTGGAAGATGCGACACAACTTTTCTGCAGTTTCAGATGCGTCTCGTAAGACATCAAGTGACGCTACGAATTCATGAAGCATCCCAAGGTCATCACCAGAAAGAGTCTCAACAATGTGGCAGAACAAAACAAAGAAGGGCGCGAACGGAGCCAGCATCAAATTTCTAAGCACACCATGTTAGTCTATGGCTCTTGGAGAAGCACAACGCATTGAAATCTCACCGATGGACATAAATCGCCTTCATGTAAGCCCCATACTGCAACATGGCAACGGTTTCCCTGTGCCTTTTCATGGTTTGTCGCGCCGTTTCTAGGCACTCGTTGGAGAATCGACTGGGAGAGCCCGGGGGCGCTGGAATAGCTCGGTAGACAAGTGTCAACGTTGCGAGAAACTGGACTTCATCACCTTGAACAAAGACATCGACAAGAGCTGACGAGTTGATCGACTTGAGATAGGCAAAAGCTTCTGCCTGCACTGCCTTGCCCTCTACCGTAAGCCTCCTGCACTCAACAGCTAGTTCTGCCGCACGACGCCCCAGTTCTAAGGGGGGAATGGCCAGGGCAGCAGGGCTGTACCTGTGGCTGGGATTAGGTGTCCCTCTCTCGCAATGCCAGAGGAGGAAGGCACCTACAGTTGCGTGTATATCTGGCCTTGCAAGGTAGCCCTTTCCAACCAAAACATTGGTACAGATGGCTTTTCGAGAAGAGGAAATCCTGTAAAGTCGAACTCTCGAGGGATGGTGATATCGTCATCGTCAATGACGGAAGCGCGGCCCATGCGCAAGCTGAGCCCCCGGTCCCAACAGTACACTTGCCAGAAGATGATGGCCTTGATCTGCTTTGTTCGGGCTGGCTCGGCACGGGCAATGTCGGCGCGGTGGAAACCACCTGTTTGGCAGAGCTGGGCGGCTATCGAGTTGAGATGCCAAGCGACGGAGGGGCGGGAGACATCGATGGCATATTGTGACTAGTAGTCGGTTAGTCTGACTGCTGATTGCAATAACGTCAAGTGACGGGAGAGGAAAACTGACTCCCAGTAGAAGCGCTTGGACGTTCTCGATCTTGGCAGACAGAAACATGGGCAGGTTGGCTAGATAAGTCTCCAGATTTGATCGGGCTATCTTGGCGTAGGCCTGATATCGGTCCCGCGTTTCTACATCCGTCGATAGACAGCACTGTTCCATGAACAGGTCGTATAGGCCTGCGTTGACGATGGCGAAAATTGCCTGGGGAAAGTCTTCTGTAGGGAAGTAGATCATGCGACACAGGCTGGAGAAGTCCTCAACGCCGACGAGGGTCATGCCGAATGCGAAGAAACTGGGTGTGCCGCCTAAAATTCATGTAAATCGCTGGCCCACACTGGCTATAGGGGTTACCTACTGTTAAGCGCCTTGAGTAACGGGACCACTACCTCTATCGGTGGCATGGCCAACTTGGATAACCCACCCGGAGGTAGAGGGAGTTGGAGCGGAAACCTGGGACCATGGCTGATGGAGCGACGCTCTTGGAGCTGAACGAGCTGGCGGAGATTGTTCACAGCCGCTTCCACGCTGGGGTGGGCGTCGTGGAGAGAGGTGCGATGGACGGCATGAGCGAGGAACTCGCTCGCAATAGCAGTTTGTGAGATAAGACCTGAGTCGCCACCACGGGCTGAGTCCTCGTCGCTCGAGTCAAAGTCTCCTAACGAGGTGGAAGTGCCGATGCTGCTGTCTTGAACGTCGGGGGATGGAATAAGAGCTTGCTGCCGTGCCTGTTCACCTGGGCTGGTATCTCTGTCGACGAGAACCTTGAGCAGACGTTCTATGTTGCCGAGCCGGGACTCGAGCTGATCAATCTTTCTCTCACTATGGGGGACGGTTCGGTCAACACGGCCATACTATTTTGTTGGAGGGTGATGCTTGATGAGGGAGTGGTGGATGGAAGAGGCACATACTACTGAGATGAGATAAGAACACGCTGGCGGGTTTCCTTTGGCCGTTGACCGATGCCCGTAGACGTGCAAGCTCGGTTCGCTACACGACAGTTGGAGCAAGGCCAGTCCTTATCGCATCGGACCTGCATAGCCGAAGAGGAGGGACGCGGTTAGCCATGTATGGTGTTGGTCGACGTCAAGCAGGGATCCTTCGCGGCTCTCACCTTGCGCGTACGGCACTGGTCACACTGTTCGAGCTGCGTTAGCCTTTCCTCGATACTGCGTCCCGACGGCAGATACACACAGCTCTCTTATTGGGGTCTTCGGAGCCCGCGGATGCTGAGCTCCCGGCCATGCCCATGCCCAGAGTCTGGGGGCCGCTCTGCATCTGTATGCAACTTCAAATGGTAGTTGGGTATGTAACTGGATAGAAATGGGCTGAGGAGGTCTGTTGGTGATCGACGATGCGTCCGGTCTTGGGGCGCGGCATTTACCCAAGTGGGGGGCGACACAAGTGAGCTCTCGCAGATTAGACAACGTCTGTCGAATCACCACTTGGATGGAGTCTGAGTGACTGGATCAGAGAATCCGTCTTAACACGAGGTTGCGAATGTCTTCATCAATGAATCTCTCTTGTTGACTGAAACATTTGCCCGGTTCGTGGTGCTTAAACACGTCTTACGGGATTGGATTATCTTCCTCTTTCTAGTGTGCACGTGATCTGACCGCGAATATCCTTGTTTTGCTGTGGATTCCTTTAGCAACTGCTATTCGTTCTGTCGCAGATCGATACTAGAGAGGGACTAGTTGCCAAGGAGGTTGTGCGACAATGACTACGTACGCCTGTGGGTGGTCAGTGTATCACCCTATACTCGCAAAAAGACAACGTTCTACCTTGACACCAACGCCTCTAATACCGGTCCACAATGTGATTCTATTAATGGGATAGGTCATAGGAAAAGAAAAGAGTTGTATAGTCTTAGTCGACTCGTAATGCTCATTCGAGATTGATAGACTAAACGGTCAACACGTCGCACTCGTCTTCCAGCCTGCCCAGATGAGTCTTCGAGACATGAAGCTTGTTTTCCGATAGGACGGTAGCTTTGACGAGATGTTTGTGAAGGGGGCGGTGGAAGCACTACTAAAGGCTCTTGACTTTCTCCACACTGAGGCTCATGTGGTTCATACAGGTGCGTATTGAATGGATGCTCCGCGCTCAGCTGTGGTGAGCCGAATTCCAACGCGATACCCATTTCGAATAATGTCTCATCGCAACCGCCGCATCGCGATAAAGTAGTTATGTATGTCTCGGGCAAGTCTAGAGAAGTGGCGTGTTGGGCCATGTTAGGTGAGGTCTAGACCTATCTATCCCCGCCCACTGACCTCGAGAAACCAAGTCTTCAACGCTACCGAATTCATATTTGATGAGTATCTCGGACGAGAGGCCAGCTCGTCGGGTACCTAATATGGAGTTTGATCATTTCAACTGTGCGAGTTTCAAGTTCCCTCAAGCTTTCCATCAGAGTGAAAAGTGACCAATGAGAGCGTCTTGTGACTGTACTCCAATGTTCCAGAGTTATTGGTCCTTGATGGCAAAAGCTAACACGTGGTATTCTCCCCAATACGAGATGTGATATTGATCTAGGATGTTTGGTGAATTGAACTATTGTGTCATGTTGGAGCCTCTTCACGAACAAAATACTTGGCTGCCTTCGGATGAGTGACTATGAGTCGATGTGGGACGCCACGCCATTGCTCCTTTGTTCGGCGCATTCAAAGGATGCCCACTTACTGGCACTCATCTTGTCATACCTTTTATCAGCTTGATCAGCTGTTATCTAAAAGTCCGGGAACGGTTTAGTAGTGAGTACTTGAGTAGCCCATCACCGAACATGCTAACAATTACGGTTAATGGAGGAACATAGCCGCGTTTCGTACCAATCCCTGACAATCTTCTCTACTATAAAAACCCAGACTCTCGACATCATGTTGATTTTCCCACACATCACCTCACTCGTGCTTTTTGACGCAAATCACTAGACACCTGTTTTCACCACACCGACCGACTTTGCCTGAGCTAGGATTGTAACACTCAACAATCATAGCAACCAACATGCAGCGTTTCGTTTCCGACCGGACACCAGACACGGGTGTCCTCGAGAAACGCCTCGACCGCCAACTATCCCTCAGGTGGCAGTTTGTCCAAGCGAAAGAAGGCAAGTCCCTCCCCACTGTCTTGTTCCCGCAACTGAGCCGCCCGCCGAAGCATCCGGAGCAAGAAGCTGATCATGAGGACTCTGATACGATTTAGGTTATCATCAGGGAACTCAAATATCTGCACCGGCCCAGAAGACTCGACGTTAACGGCCGTCCCTGCTTTCAGGAGTGTCTTGCTAACGCACTTGGGGAAAGGTGGCACTTCATGCACGCTGCCAAGACCCACGAGCTTCTTGAAGCCATCGCAGCTGGTGAGATTGAGGAGCTGAAAAGGTTGATTGGGGATCGCTATGATTGGTTTGTTCATCGGGAACAGACCGCTCTGGACAAGATCAAGGTCGCCGAGACCAGCATCAGCAATCTTGAGGTGCTCATGACCCGCCAGCACAAGGCCGTGTCAAAGGAATATCAGACCTGGCTGAAATACATTGAGAACCATCCAGCTGTGATGAATCTTCCCTTTGAGAGAACCCCAGACGTCGACACTGACTCTGGCTGGCATGGATGGTTCATGATCGAGGAACGGCTGTTGAAGGCTAAGTTAGAGCTGGAGATGCAGCAACACGCCCAGAGCTGGGTGTTTCGTGACATGCTCGCAGCCATGGCCAACGGGCTCTTTGAGAATCACGAGATTTAGAAGGGGGTGTTGTAGTTGGTGATTGTTGATTGACATGGAGAACCAGAGATTGAGTCGCTGAGTTCTACCACATGGGATGGGTCAAGGATAGAGGTCACGTAGAGATAGATGTTTCTTTTAGTAATTGGACATTTCCTTGTATCTTTTTGCTCTAGTAAATTGATGTTGCTGTCTGCTGCCAGTGATGCTGGCTCTCAAACCACAAGCTGCTTCGCCCCGTGGGTAACATCAAGTTGAGATGTACCCGTTGGCTCATGAGCCAACGGGTAATATCTTCGTGCACAACCCTCGGCCAATGGGCCGACCCCTCTATGCGGACAGCCACACGTCGGGTTAAATTTGTAGTGAATGAAAACCGGGAAAATCCCGGTGGAAGCTGGCGACCGGGTTGGATCGGCCGAATCGATAGTCGGAGGCTAGCAATGGGATGGAAAGGAAGATGCAGCTCATCGGAGGGATACTAATTATAAAAGGGAAAACACATACAAACCAAGTAGAGCAAGAATCAAGACCGTCACAGCTCCTTACCTACCCGCACGAAACTCTATAGCTGCTTGACCCCTTCACTCTCTTCTGTGACCCTTTGCCCTCAATAGAAACTATGAAAGAAAGGTAGATTCCCCGGCATT
Organism: Fusarium illudens; assembly: GCA_013623515.1. Lineage (NCBI taxonomy): Eukaryota > Fungi > Ascomycota > Sordariomycetes > Hypocreales > Nectriaceae > Fusarium > Fusarium illudens. The sequence continues at coordinate 1,657 of JABFEX010000823.1, read as the reverse complement.
AAGGGTATAACCTTATCGAAGCATTAGTCAATATTCAAAAGGCGATTCACACGGTGGCCATGAATCTGTACAAGATTATTGGTGGAAGGATCGTCGAGGAACACGGCTTGAGGGTGGTAACTTGTTGAAGTAAGAGGACTAGTAGTTAGATCCTGGCCCAATCTTGGGAGGTAGGTTCATTATATATATAGTGATGCCTATCATTCCCTGACAAGTAAATTTGTCTCGAGATCTTTGCATGGGAGGCTCAGTCCAAGTGGGCTTGCGGCAGCACCCTCTACTCCGTAAGTAGGCTCCAGGGACCTGAGTGGACTGATGTCGAAAGGTTACCCAGGCCAATCACACGGCGTAACTTCACAGCCTGATTGTCCCTAGAAGAAGCCTCACCCACGTTAACTTGGTGGAATAAAATCAAGGTCCAGGGGCATCTGCGTGGACTTGCATCTGAAGGATTTACTGACCAATCACAGGCCGTAGATGCTCAGCCTGATTCTCAACAATCAAGCTTTACCCACATGAACATGCGCTCAAGAGGCGTGACAGCTCGCTAAGTCTAAGAAATAAGCCCTACGAGCCTGCCAAGATGATCAAGACGTTTCAACCAAAATATATTTGGAAGTATGACCGAGGTAAGGCTGTCTTTCGCAGGATTCTCGCCTCGGTTATGTACACGGTTGGAGTCGTTGCCTGCTCGCTTCTGCCATCATTGGTTAGTTGAAGATGGTGGCTTTAAAAGCTGAAAAGTGCATCGGGACCAATTTCTCTTTCGGGTTAAAGTAACTTGGCGTGATAACGGCTGATGTGTTGGTCCTGGTTCATAGGAAACAAGGCTGGCAATATATTACTTTGCCAACCGCCTCAAGCCCCTTTCTCTTTCTTGCCCCAGCCTCCATCTTATCCTTGTGTATTATTCTCGCCGTCTCGCAATGCATCCCCAGGCCAAAGATCACGGCATCGCATGGAAGCCGTCCTGGAAACATGCCCCCTGGATCGCATTTGCCAGCATACTCGGCTTCGTGGTATGCTGCGTGGGATTGGCCGCCATCCTATTCACATCAGACGGCGAGGACGTTGCGGCTTGGCCCTCTCCATCTCGAACGATCCCTGTGTCCGTCCTCCTGTCACTTGGAGTCAGCCTCGCCAACGTTTGCCTCGGTGTTGCACTTCACACCGGCTACGAGATCTCATGGTGGACCCAGGCTATAAAAGGGGCAGAGCTTCGCAAGCTTCAGTTCGACCTCGACGTTCAGCGCCGCATCTCTGCCCTCTTCGGCCAAAACCTCACCATTGACAAATTCGCCATTGCCGCAGTTGTTTCCCTTGCAGTTAGCATTCTCGATGGGCCACTCATCCAAAGAGCCTCTTTTGTTTTGATAAAAGAATTCGGGCCCTCGTCTATCGGTGTCAACGTCGACGTCTCGAATGCCTCGCTCCCATCCGGCTTTAGCACTGTTTCCGGTGGCATGCCGGGTTCTTACCTTTTCACACCACTCTTCAGTAACGTCAGCCGCGCGTATGCCAATAGAGACGACATTGTGCTATCCATCCACTGTGTTCAAAGATGTTGTGTTACCAACGAGCGAGAGTTTAGCAATTCGCCGAGATATTATATTCTAGCTGCCTAGCCTATATTCCCTCGCTATACCTCCTTAGCTAT
>JABFEX010000822.1:0-20428 GCA_013623515.1 Fusarium illudens | reverse complement strand
CCTCCAGCCTGTCCCGTGCCACCAAAACACCACCGATTCTCCCCTCGATTTTCTCTTTGTTTCCCCAGATACCCTTGGCTTTGCCATTTTCGTGCGCATCGTCCTCGTCTCCGGAGTGCACTCACCAACAAGTCTAGTCCGTTCCAGACAGCCGACAAGCCCCCTCGTCAGCCAGACCCCGTCGGTTGGTTTGCTTGACGTTGCAGAAATAAATCCACGAGTCGCTCGTCCGCGCCCGTGCCGATACCTCGACCGAGACATTACTCGCCCATCGCCTTCTAGCTGTTGTCCACCGGCAGCTACTGTCTTGCCCGCGAGTCTAGCTCTGCGCTGAACTAGAGACGTCTGCTTCCAGCGTCAATTCAACCAAGCTCTGGTGCTGCTCGTCACTTCTGCCCGTTACGGCCTCTGTTCGGAATCTCTGCATCAATTCTCCTCATCTATTGAGATCCACAGGCGCCGTTGCCTCTGCTTCGCTCGCACGCGCGCTTTGATTTGGACAAACGACCCCGAAAATGTCGGCTCATCGGCCAAACGCCTTCAATAGCCTGCGGATGGGAGGTTAGTTTCGCAATCATGCTACATATCCTTTTCGCTCGACTTTGTCATGACGGGTTTGGCATCAAGACTGACACAATTGCAGAGGTGATCCGTGAAAAGGTCCAAGATGGAGTGACTGGCGAGACCCGAGACCTGCAGTATACCCAGTGCAAAATTGTCGGAAATGGTTCCTTCGGTGTTGTTTTCCAGACCAAGCTGTCTCCATCGGGAGAGGATGCCGCCATCAAACGTGTTCTTCAGGATAAGAGGTTCAAGGTACTTAAGGCTGACATTTAGCATCTCGAGCTGCTGGCTGACCTGTTTCTCAGAACCGTGAGCTCCAGATCATGCGCATTGTCCGTCACCCCAACATCGTCCAGCTCAAGGCCTTCTACTATTCCAATGGTGAACGTGTATGCATCCCTGACCACCATCCCTCTCAGCCTCCCCGGCTAATTCCCTCACAGAAGGACGAGGTCTACCTCAACCTGGTTCAAGAGTTCGTACCCGAGACTGTCTACCGAGCCTCTCGATTTTTCAACAAGATGAAGACGACCATGCCTATCCTCGAGGTTAAGCTGTACATTTACCAGCTGTTTAGAGCTCTGGCGTACATCCACTCCCAGGGCATCTGCCACCGAGACATCAAGCCCCAGAACCTTCTCCTAGACCCCAACAGCGGAATCCTCAAGCTCTGCGATTTTGGAAGTGCAAAGATCCTAGTTGAGAACGAGCCAAATGTTTCATACATCTGCTCCCGATACTACCGCGCGCCCGAACTCATCTTCGGTGCAACCAACTATACCACAAAGATTGGTACGATTCTGATCAAAGTTTTTCGATGGTTCGATTCGCTGACCTGAAATGATAGATGTGTGGTCGACAGGCTGCGTCATGGCTGAGCTTATGCTTGGTCAGCCTCTTTTCCCCGGCGAATCGGGAATTGACCAGCTTGTTGAAATCATCAAGGTTCTGGGCACACCTACTCGAGAACAGATTCGAACCATGAACCCCAACTACATGGAGCACAAGTTCCCCCAAATCAAGCCTCACCCCTTCAACAAGGTCTTCCGAAAGGCGGACGCTAATGCTATCGACCTCATCGCCCGCCTGCTGGAGTACACGCCGACTGAGCGACAATCGGCCATCGACGCCATGGTTCACCCCTTCTTCGACGAGCTTCGAGACCCCAACACCAAGCTGCCAGATTCGCGACATGGAACTGGTCAGCTCCGCGAGCTTCCCACCCTCTTCGACTTCACCCGCCACGGTAAGCGCAGGAAAAGAAGAGCCATGATGATAAACGGATGATCTAACCCATCTACAGAACTCTCCATCGCGCCCAGCCTGAACCACAAGTTGGTTCCCTCACACATCCAACCCGTGTTGGTATCTCAAGGTCTCGACATCGACAACTTCACGCCGTTGACGAAGCAGGAGATGATGGCCAAGCTCGACTGAGCTCGCCCCGCGTCGAGGTGAGGGGTAGTTGGCAAATGCTGCACCCTTCTCAGGCTCTCCGCGGCTCTGGAAGAGACCTGCCTCGTCCACTCCCAGTACCGAGCTGAGCGAGAGTGGTTGGGAGCAATGGCCCAGGCAAAGACCGGGCCAGGGGGCGAGCAGGCACTATATAGTCCCGAAGCTGACAGCGTTGGTCTTTGACACAAGGCACGGCATGCTGAACGCCGAGGACCAGATGAGAAGGCTTGTGTGTTCTGGGGAGCGTTGGAGTCTTTCCCGGCAGGGAGGGGATTGGGCGTTTTGTGTGCCCCCTTACGAACCCGCTTTCGGATTTGCCGTGAGGCCAGTCACCAACCAAGAAGGAGGACCCCATTGATGCATATCGCAGGGAATCACGTTTTTAGACCACGTTTCGATGCATGACAGATGATGGCTGGTTCTTTTTTCATTGTACACGTTTGTCTCACGGGATGAACCCAATGCTGCGGCTATGGTTGGCTTTGGGAATGGCGGGGATAACATTTGTTGAATTCTTTTTTCTGGTACCGCGTTCTGGCACTGCCATGCATGGTTGTTTTGGAGGGTTCTTTCCATCCCCCGAGGCTCGCTGGAGGCGCTGGAGTGAAGTTAAAAGGCTCGGCCTGGTTTGGCCCGCGGAGGACAAGGCCCGGCACACGAAGATGTTCCAGATGCCGCGACGAAGTTATCAATTGAAGCTGGCCGTTGACGGTCTTGTGGCATTCTACTTTCGCTTTTTCGAAGACTTGGGCTCTCTGGCATGCTGTTTGTTTGTTTGTTTGTTTGTTTGCTTGCTTGCTTCGCTAGTTGGTTGTCGTCGATGGTCCAAGACGATACAAAAGAAGAACACAGGAGTGGGACGTTGTACTGTGATCAAAGGGCAGAAGAAGTACGCGGGGCGTTGAAGCGCAACAGGAGGTCGGTCTGACAGTTTCGAAAAGTTGCATGGGCACAGAAGCAGTCATGGAGCTTACAAATCTAGACCTAAATGCGCAAGTTGATCAACTCGAGATTCGCTTGGTTGTGAGAATTCATGTGTGTGGCTTCCTATCATCTTGGTGAGTGGTTGTTGGGGTAAATGACATATGTATGGCCTTCTTGGTCTGTTAATTAAATGATCTACTTGTAAGATATGGTATCGATATATCCATTGTGCAGTACCTACTTACCTAGGTACCTAGGCAATGGATGTATGAATAGGTACTGTTTGTCTCCAAAGTTCTAGGTTGTCTTCAACAAATATGAACTTACATAGGTACTTAGGTAGTCTAGCCTACCTACTACAGTACCTGATGTTAGTGAAATTAATGCCTCAGGCATCAATCGTATGCGGGTGCGAGCCTCGTGGCCTGGAACGCGCCCCAATTCCACTAGCTCAACCATGCACTCGCTGCAGGCACCTTTTCCCGAACTTTTAGCAGTGACGCAGCCTCGCCCTCGAATCCTTTAACTTTCATCCAACACACGACCCATCACAATAAGTCATTGGCAACCCCGAGCTGTTGCGTCGCTTACATTGGAGAGCGCATCATGGCCGACTACGACAGGAGGCCTCCTGGCGGACACCATAACCGCAAAAGAAGATATCGAGGTGAGTTGAGACAAGCTTCAAAGTTGGATCTCTGTCGCGTCTTGTTGATGGGCTAACATGGTACTCTTCTGTTAGATGATGACGACCACTTCGATCGCCGCCAGCAGCGCAGACGTATAGACTCGGCGCCTTTGCCCGTGCGCGTTCGCAGGCAGCTTCTGGGCATCGCAGACTCCCCCTTGCGCCGATGGGCGGAAGAGGTTCAATCCATCGCCCACATGGTGGCCGAGAACCACGACGACGAAAACCTTCGGAACACCTTTCTCGACCTGGTGCTTCAGCTTCTGCTCGAGCAGCCCCTCAAGACCCCCTTCGTCGCCGCCGTCGTCCTCATCATCAATACCCTGAAACCCGAATTCGTGGACGATGTTCTTTCCAGTCTGGCGCAGACGACCCAGGACAGGATCGCACAAGGCGCGTGGCGGGACGTGAAGCTGCTTCTGAAGTTTTTGGCCTGCCTGCAATCTCTGCTGGAAGGCGATGGCGTTTTCCCACTTTTGGAGGAGCTCTTCAGCCGCGCCGCCGACCTTCAGACGGCCAGCTCTGATGATGTGAGTTGCATGGAAAGCCGATATTGGACTGCCCATACTGACCCGACCCGACTAGACCATCGGAACCGAGATTGTTAAGATCATCCTTCTCACCATTCCCTACATCATGGTGTCAGCCCCCGGTCAGTTTCAATCCAAGGCTGCGGAACTGATGGAGAAGACCGACATCATTGCGTCCGAGCCCCATGCGCTTCAGGCCCTCGTCGACCCCTACTGTGCCGAAGGCAAAGATGCGAGCCCTGGGACGTCGCTGAGCGTGTGCATGATGCTCCAGAAGCAGCTGCAGGCCGAAGCAGGCAAGAACTGGGAGCTGGCATGCCTGCCTCGGCCGTGGCAGATGCCTCTGGAGGATATCGAAGCCCAGGACAAGCTGGCGAATGCGCCCAAGCACGCGCTCCCCGCCATCTCCATCCCCGAGACTGTCATCGCGGGACCTCGGCCGCTGTTCCCCGAGATCTACTTTTCCGTCTACTCTGACCAGGAGGTTCCATCCGTCCCTGCCGATACCGACATCGCTGCATCCCTGATCAGGGATGGCCTGCTCGATACCATCAACATCCTCGACTTCAACCGAAACGTGACTGCTCGCTATCTGATGGATCTCGACTGCTACTTTGCGGAAGGCACCTTTGTCAAGCGCGCGACGCCGTTCGACGAGCTGAGAAACGTTGCTCCAGGCAAGTCTACATGGAAGCCCGAGGATGTGGCTGTGGACACCGTCTTCTCCCAGCTGTTCCAGTTGCCGACACCTGAACGAAAAGTCGTCTACTATCACGCCGTCCTTACTGAGGCCTGTAAATTGGCCCCGGCAGCCATTGCGCCCAGTCTGGGTAGAGCCATAAGATATCTCTACCGGAATAGCCCGCGCATGGACCTGGAGCTGAGCTACCGGTTCCTGGACTGGTTCGCGCACCATCTCAGCAACTTTGGCTTCACCTGGAAGTGGGCAGAGTGGGCAGAGGACACGGATCTGCCCGACTTTCATCCCAGCAAGTGGTTTCTCAAGGGGGCCCTGGACAAGGAGGTGAGGCTCAGCTTCGCCCAGCGAATCCAGAAGACCCTGCCAGAGCCCTACCTGCCCCTTGTTGGGCCTGAGAAGGAGAAGGATGTCCCGGATTTCAAGTTCAGTAACCCAGGTTAGTACTCCCTCCGCCCTGATATCGAACCCATGTTCCTCGAGTAGTTGTAACTGACAATTTTTACAAGATACCCCATTCTCAAAGGAGGGCCAAGAGATTGCTGCGCTCCTCCGGCGCAAGGCCCCCGACGAGGACTTCCAGCCCATCATCGATAGCATCCAGTCACAGGCCAGAGAGCGGGCACTGGATCCCTTGGTCGCGAGCGTGGACGTGTTTGTCACGGCCGTCTGCTGGGTTGGCTCCAAGTCGCTCAGCCACGTACTCGCTTGTATCGACAGGACCAAGGGTCGACTTTTGGAGGCCGGCAACGCCTCCGAGGCAGCGCGTACCCAGATCATCTCGGCGGTAATGTCCTACTGGCACGCTCACCCAGGCAATGCCATCTCCATCATCGAGAAGCTTCTCAACTACTCCATCCTTACACCCTTTACCGTTGTGGATTGGGCTCTTGTCGCCAGCACACCAGCCAACGGTACAGACAGCGGCGACGCCCTCGTCCAGCCTCACGTCTTCGAGCTCGTCTCCAACACCATTTCCAAGGTCACAAGCCGCGCCCGGCAGATTCTCGTCTCTCCCGAAACCGACGAGGAGACGCGGTCCAAGGAGGCCAAGACGACGCAGGATCTTTTCCGCGCTATGAACGACGCGCTTGTTAGCTGGGCTGGCGGTAGTAAGGACGAGCTGATGGAGGAGGGCGATGGGTCGAGTGATCGTGAGGCTATGATCCGCCGGTGGGGACAGCGGTGGCTTCGTGTGTTTAAGCGGATGGGTGCTATTGAGGAGGCGTTTGCCCTGGAGGCTGGTAAGGCTGCCGCCAGTAAGAAGGACAGCATGGCGACGGATGAGGTGGAGAACTAGAGGGTTCAACTCCAAGGATTCGGAGCTAGGCCTTGGTGAGGGGCTCCCTCCGTGTACAAGTAGAAGAAGATGAAAACAGGAGATTTCCATATTTGGCCTGAGGGCTATTACTATTTGGGTAGGGAACTGCGTTTCTAACGCTGAGATGTTAATTATACAATTGATGTTATCTTGTTGGCAGACCTAGGTAATGTGCATAGCTACTCCATACGTGGACCTTGAATTGCAAAAACCAGTAATACAGGGTCACCATGTCTGGGTTGGTTGTGCAATCCCGACCAATGTTGACTGGGGGTCTTGCATGCGTTGAACAAGCGCCACTAATGCGAGTTGACATGATCTAATTGATGTTGACTGACATTCCTGCGTAACTCGTAGCAATAGTACTCACGTGTCATCCATTCTTAAACATGGCGGCATCCAAGAGAAAGGAGCAGTATCATCAAGAACAGACTCGGTCCACGTGCCGCCGACACAGTGTATCTCGCTAGCTAGCTGTGTATAAAAACAATCCTCACCCCCCCCCGCAGACGCCAAACAAAAACCCAGGGTATCATTTCATTCCCCCCGCCGCATGAATAAGCCGGACACAAAGCAAAGATATCGTGAGAGCCAGGGTAGATCTGCCAGAGGGAGAGGCCCCGAGGTTTCTTCAATCATACAAGGAGGTTGCGTTTGATACGCTGGGGGAGAACGACTCCATCGACGGCGAGCTGCTGAGTAGCCTGCGACTTCTCGCCAAGCTTCTTGAGCTTGTCCATAAGATGACTATTATTGGAATGTTAGCCTTGTGATCTTGTCGGAGACGGGATGGGGACGTCTCCGGAACCGGCCGACGAGGGACTTGAAGTTGCCACTTGTCGGGACGGCAGGCTCTGGTGGGTTATTGAGAGAAGAGGACGACTGCTGAGGCTGGTAATGGGTAATGACAGCCGAAGTGGTAGTAGTTGTAAGTGTGGAGGAGGTAGTAGCTGTGGTAGTGGAGGAGGAGGTGGTTGCGGCGGTGGTGGTGGTAGCAGGAGTATTCGTAGTTGGTGACGGGGAAGGGAACTCAACCAGTATAAGAAAAGGGGGAAAGTAAGCATACTTGATGGGTAGATGACCTCGAGTGCCCTCTGTCATGGCTAGGCTGACACGATCCATCTGATTCTCGTGCTCTTCAAAGTGTCCTTTAATGCGCTGCTGACATTCTTCCACGTCGCCGCCACGGACGACGTAGCCGCAATCGTCTTCCTCGCAGACCCATGTCTCGTTGGGGCCATGTGGGACGGTCGAAGGGATCTTGTCGGCTCGGATGACGATCTTGATGGGCTCCTGTGAGCTGTCACGAGGTGTTTCATCCGAAGATGAGCTGGCATGGGCATCCACACCCTCGTCTCCGTCTGAGAAATAATGGGATCTCTTTGGCCTCGACTCGTCTTCCTCCGAGTCGCTGTCCATATCAGAGTGAGGCCGCTTCTTGGATCCAATGGCCAGACGAAGGCTGGACTTCTTGCCAGAAGGGCGGCCTGGTCTCCTGATGCTCTTCCCCGCTGGAGAAGAGAGCGGAGTGCCAGAAAGATCGTCTTCTGGGCCCGAAGTAACTGTTCCCCCCTGTGCTCCAGAGAGGGGTTGCGCAGTCTTGCTAGGACGAGGACGACTGCCTCGTTGTACAAGGCGGTACGGAAAATCGGAGGGTTTCAAAGCGACAGGAATAAATGGCCTTTCAGCTGCCGCCTGCAGCCAAGAATAGAACTCATGGCCACTATACTTATCCTCGTCGAGCACCTGGAGGAGCGCTTGGGCATTGTAGTGTAGGAACTCTTCGACCGGAACCTTGTGACATCCAGGCTCCCCGTTTTTGAAGTTGGGAAACTTGAACGTGAAGAACAGCTTGTTGAGAGTGGACAGCATTATCATGCCCTTCTTGCTCTTGCCAATCTGATCGTACACCCACTCGACGCCATTCACAACACTCTGGAATGGGGTCATCTCATCGTTGTTGGCTGGACCTCCCACCTCGCTGCTTGCTGGGGCGATCGAAGGTGTGCGTGTAGCCGACTGCACACTAGGAGGCTGTCTGACGGCATGGACCCCTCGTTGAGATTGAGATGGACCTGGCAAGTCGACCTGGCTGCTGGCTTCCCGCTGGGTGATTGAGCGTGACCGGGTAGATCGCTGTCTTGGTGGACTATCTTGGAGATGCATTATCTCAGGCGTGGCATTGCTTCGGGCGACCGAAGGAACTGAAGAGCCTGAACGGGTCCTCGAAGGCAATACTGAGGCGGCTGCCAATGTGGCGGACGGTCTGGCCTCGACAGAAGGTGAACGCGCAACCGGGGGTGGCGGGTTTCTCAAGCGTTCTTCTGCCTTTTGCACGAGTTCCTGGACGGGTTAGCCAAAAGAGACGGGCTTGCGATGGGTGTTGATATCTGTCTTACTGGGTACCTGGCAAGCAGCCACTGATAGAAGGGATTGCTACCCCATTCAAAGACATCGAGTTCCTCCTGCATGCACTGCGCAATCAAGAATGATGCGTGCTCATCGCACCGCTCAATGACTTCTTCGAGGGTCGAGCCATCGCCGATGAGGGTGGCGTACTAAGAAGGGTCAGCGGAGGCGCATGGGAGTCGTGTGGGAGAGCCAAACCTCGTGGAAGACGGAATAAAGCTCCTTCATCTGCCGATTCTTCCCCTTCTTTGGCTTTTTTGGCTTCTTTGCCTTGTAGATGTCCATGATCCGGTAGTAGAGCGCGGCGGCCTCGCACATCTTGTTGTAGATGGGGAGGTACACAGGCGAGGGGTTGATCTCGTACCAAGCACATCTGCCCTCGACCCAAATGACGGGATTGCCCTCTCCGGCCTCTCCAATCGAATATCTGTTACTTTTTGGAACCTGGATGGGCATCGAGTGCCGGACCCTCATGATAACTAGGCCGGCAAGTCAGCATACGATGCGACAGTATGGGACCGACCAGACAAGACCAACGGTGACTTTTCTGATCAGGTTCGTCGACGATCAGAGTGCCGCGGATGATATAAGGGCCTCGGGTGCCGACGTGGAGGGCATTTTCAAGAGTGTGGCCATCTTTGTTGAGGACCACAGCGTCCTGAAGCTCGAAGACGGGGCCTGGGCCGTGTATCTGGTCTATGGGGGCGGTTCTGAGGACTGATGTCTCCTGACGCCAGAGGATGCGGTCCTCGTCGACCGTCTCGACACTGGACGTAGACGCCCGTCGAGGGCGTCCAACCATGATGACGATTGCTCTAAAGTTGCGAGAGGATCATCGACGACGGAGCACTTGGGTTGGTGTTGATGGTTGTGCGGGACGGGATGGAAGGCGGGAGGGAGAGGTCGGAGTCGGCTTGGCGTGTGTGCGAAAAGGAAGAATAGGAGTTCGTGGGGGGGTGAATATCTAGAGTTAGAGTGACGTAATCGTAATCGTAAAGATGCAAACGCCGCAAGACAATGATGGAATTAAAATGTGCGTTTAAAGGTAGAGTTCAATATGGACGCAACGACAGCAGAAGACGCAAACGCGGTCGCGATGGTTGTCAGAGCAGACAAACGGCAGTGGCGGGGCAATAGCCACTAAACGCCCTCCAAACTTACAGGGGAAGCCCACTATCCAGGGTTGGTTGACCCACCAAGACGCGCCCTTTAAGTGCCCGCGCGCCAATCATATCTCTTGGATAAAGCGCCAGGGGATTAACTTTCAGTGGGGGATGCCCCCGATAAGACCGACGGCCCGCCATTTTTTTTTCTGCATTCGCTCAAACCTACTCCCGCTTTGGGCGCAAGGTGGACTTGGTCCAATTCTTTCCCTCCACCAAGACGATCTCTCTCTCTGTCTCTCTCTCTCTCCTCCTCCTCCTTCATAGTCTTGCCGGCGCTCGTATGCGAAGTCCCAGAAAGGCTTTCAAGATGGCTACGGACATTGTCCGGGAAGGCGTTCTCGGTATGTGCCAATAATGCTCTCTCCTCATGTCAGACAAGACTACATGCGCGCTCTGCTCCTCGACGACTTTACTCAAGCATTAACCATGGTCGCTCCTTACAGCCATCAACAAGCCCTGCGGAATTAGCTCGGCGCAAGTTATCCGCGAGTGCCAAAAGGTCTTCAATCCCTCCAAGTTCTTCAAGCCATTCATCGACGCCGAGATCGCCAAGCGCATGAGCGAGTCTGGGAAGGAGTTTACCCGTCGCAAGCTAGTTAAGAGGGCGTCGCAGGTCAAGATGGGCCATGGAGGAACCCTCGACCCTCTCGCCACCGGCGTCCTCATCCTGGGCATTGGATCTGGCACCAAGGTCCTGTCCCAGTTCCTCCAATGCACAAAAACCTATGAGACCATCATCCTCTTTGGCGCAAGCACCGATACCTACGATCGAGTTGGTCGCATCCTCGCCAAGCGACCCTATGACCACATCACACGCGAAAAGGTCGAGGAGGAGCTTGCCAGCATGAAGGGTCCCCTCACCCAGATCCCACCTCTGTACTCTGCGCTCAAGATGAACGGCAAGCCCCTGTACGAGTACGCGCGAGAAGGCAAGCCTATCCCCCGGGAAATCGAGGGCAGAGAGGTCGAGATCAAGGACATTGAGCTTCTCGAATGGTACGAGCCTGGCAAGCACGGCCACCGATGGCCAGCCAAGGAGGCCGAAGCTGCAGAGCGGAACCTGGCCGAGCAGGTCTGGAGGGTCAAGAAGCAGCAGGAGACCAACAAGAAGTTGAGCGCAGAGGAGAAGAAGGAGGACGACCAGGCGATAGCGGCGCACGAGTCGTTCAAGCGCAATTTTGAGCAGCGCCAGGACGAGCTTATTAAGGATGCTCCTGCAAAGCGAGCGCGACACGCCAAGGAACCCCCGATGATGTCGGGCGCCCTCGGACAACTACCGCAGCCGGTCTACAGTGACAAGGGGACTCACCTGGTTCCTGACGCGCCTGACGAGAGCACTCCCCCGCCGTGGAGCGATGAGGGCCCTCCCGCCGCCAGGGTCCGGTTGACAGTGACGTCGGGCTTCTACATTCGAAGCTTCTGTCACGACCTGGGCGCCAAGATGGAGTCTGCCGCTCTCATGGCGGAACTGTGCCGGTCTGCACAGAGTGGCTTTTCCGTTGGCAGCACAAATTGCCTCGAGTTCGACGACCTTGCCAAGGGCGAGGAGGTATGGGCTCCGCAAGTCGCCAGCATGCTGGAGCAGTGGAACAACGAGAACAAGGACAAGGCACCTGGACCGTCTGCCGCGACCTCACAGAGACCTCAGAAGAGGAAGTATGACCATAAGAGCTCCAGCCCAGGCCCTGATTCTCCCAAGCCCAAGCATCAGAAGCACCGAGACCACAAGGACAAGGCAGAGAAGCGACAGCACTCCAAATCTCCAGAGAGACCCAGGTCACCTCCCAAGGCAGAAGTCCCCGAGTCCAAGGACGATTCTAAGCAGGTCAAGGAGCCCAAGCCTAACAAGGAGGAGTCCAAGCCTGCCAAGGAGGAGTCTAAGCCTCCTAAAGAAGAAGCCAAGCCCATCAGCACAAGCCGATCCGACGATGAGAAGTCGTGGAACGGCATCGAAGATTGAGCTGTGGCAACTATCATTGAATAATGATAAGAACGTAGCTCTACGAGGAATGATGGGACGCTGGGCCATGCCTACCAGGGGCGAGCATATTTCTGATGATTTATCTATACATATCAAGGTCGAGAGGACGGCCAGAATAGGGGCTGGCCGACCACACGAAGTCACGGTTAGGGGCACCAGCATAACCTAACAAAGGGGGTGCGCGCCAACTTGCATCCATATAGGGAGATGGATAGACTCTAGAGGTTCTGAAGCGGGGCATGTATTATTTTGGCGTTTTTGGTTTCCAGGCCGAAAAAGACATGAGAATTACTTGGGAGTTTTTACATCGTGCATTCATGAAGGTTTTGGTGAATGTGTGCAATATCCCCTATTCCAAAGGATGCCTTGAATATGTACTCATCTCATTGTTGAAATAAGCTCAAATATGATCTTTATATATATTGATCTGTGTATCGCTCAGCTGCAAATCCCATGACGAGCAGGCATATATATATCTGCCGTGATGCTATCCAATTCATATACTCATCACCAACTTTTAGTCTTCACACACATGTGTATATATACTCAACTACTGCCCACTCCTCTCTCCTACTAACCCTCCCAGCTCCTCCATCGCGCCGTGGATATCCTCCACCCTGATACCGCTCCGGTCACACATGCTGCGGAAGATGCCTCCCTTCTTCCACAGGGCCAGCGGCGTGTCCAGCTCGGCGATGCGGCCAGCGTCCATGACGCAGATGCGGTCGTAGCCGATAATGGTGCGCAGACGATGGGCAATGCAGAGTAGTGTCTTGCCGTGGAAACCCGTCGCCATGGTCGCTTGGATCTTGTCGTCCGTCTCCATGTCGACGGACGACGTTGCTTCGTCGCACACGATGATCTGGGCACCGCGCACGAGAGCACGGGCGAGTGCCATGAGCTGGCGCTGTCCGAGGGAGAAGTTGAGGCCGTCTTCTTCGACTGTCGTGTCGAGGTGGATGCGTGAGGGATCGTGGTTGCGCCGGCCTTCCTCGGGGGACGCGGCGTCGGCGGGGACGAGATCGGCTTGACGGAGGGCGGACCAGAGCTCGAGGTCGGTGTGCTCGTGGAAGGGGTCGAGGTTGCTACGGACTGTTCCGCGGAAGAGAGTAGGATCCTGGGGGATGATGGCGAGTCTCGAGCGGAGGTCGTGAAGGCCGATGGTGGAGATGTCGAGCCCGTCGATGGTGATCTTTCCACCTGAGATCTCGACGAGTCGGAAGAGAGTGCTCATGATGGAGCTCTTGCCGGCGCCCGTCCGGCCGACGATGCCGATGCGCTCGCCGCCCTGTACGTGCATGGACAGCCCTGAGAGGACGAGTGGGAGACCGGCGCGGTACCGCATCTCGACGTTGTCAAAGATGATCTCGCCCTTTTCGGGCCACGACTTGCGGACCTCGACCGTGTGCAGGGGGGCCTCCTCCTCGAGCTCGGTGCCGTAGTAGTAGAGACGCTCCACGGCGTTCATGGCGTTTTCGACTTCGGCGAGCTGACGGACCGAGAACTGCATCATTCCGACGATGGAGAGGATGTAGCTGAGGACTAGACCGCCGGTAGAAGGGTTGATGGAGAATCGCGACGTGACGACGAGGATGGCAGTAACGAAGACTAGGAGCGTGCCGATGAGATCGATGCGGATCGAGAGCCAGCGCTGGTTGGCAAAGGTGATGTAATAGGCACCGTTCATCTCGTCGATGGACTGTCGTAGCTCTCGGACGAAGCGATCCTGAAGCCCATAGGCCCTGATGGATGCTACACCGCTGAGGCCCTCACCAAACTTGGCAAAGACGTGGGATCTCAGGACAGACTCGTACCGCTTCACCTCACGAGCCGAGGCGCGGTAGTAGACGGCAGCCAGGACGAAGAGAGTGTAGAGCGGCACGAGGGCAATGACAAAGTAGTAGTAAAAGGCGATGATGAGGATAAAGACGGACGTGATCATGCCCATGGTGAGGAAGAACATGCGGATCGCGTCCGTGAGGTTATTGTCCATGACATCGACGTCACGCGAGAAGCGGTTCGTGATGCGGCCGAGAGGCGTCGTGTCGAAGAAGGACATGGGAGCACGCAGCACGCGCGTCACTGCGATCCGGAGCATCACCTTGCTGGACTTTGTGCCCAGGACGGACAGCACGACGGAGAAGGCGAACATGAGGAGGGCCTGGGCCACGCCGAGGGCAGCGTAGATGGCGATGTACACGCCCGTCGAGAGGTGGTATCTGTCTGAAGTCCAGTAAGACAGCCACAGACTGGTCATGATGTTGGCGCCCTGGGAGAGGATGAGCAGGAAGAAGACGAGGGGAGCGTTGAAGAAGGTGCCAGAAGCCTTGATGTAAGCGCCGTAGACGGACCAAGGCACACTCGAAGTAGCCTTTTCCTCCTGCGTCATGAGCGCACCGGCCTTCTTCTTCTTCTTGCTCTTCTTCTCGTCCTCGGTCGGCTGCTCCTGGTCTGGCTTCTTTGCCTCCTCGCGCTTCTCCTCGACGGCCGTCGTCTCCATGAGGGCCTGGAACCCGCGGTGCTCGCTCATGAGCTTCTCGAACGTGTCGACGGCCTGGATCTTGCCATTCTCCATCCAGATGATGCGGTCACACCGGCTGAGCACCCAGAGCTGATGCGTGGCGAGGATGCGGCACTTGTCCTTGAGCAGACCGAGGATGGCATTGTCAAAGATGTGCCGGCCGACGTGGGCGTCGACGGCGCTCAGGGGGTCGTCCATGAGAACAATGTCGGCGTCAAAGTAGATGGCTCGGGCGATGTTGAGGCGCTGCTTCTGGCCTCCAGAGATGGTGATGCCACGCTCGCCAATCTCGGTCTGGTCGCCATTAGGAAGCATGTCTAGATCGGCCTGGAGGGCACAGCTATCGTCGAGTGTCAGTAACGGTCATGAAGGTGCAGGTTTGGCGGTTAGTGAATACTTACGCCTGGACAACCTCATTATACCAATCCTTGTTCATCCCCTTTCCAAACACAATATTGTTCTGCAGAGTCGTGTTCTGGATCCAAGCATACTGAGGACAAAAGGCTCTCGATGCGCCAAAGACCACATTGCCCTCTGTCTTTCGCATATCTCCAGCAAGGGCAGACAGCAGCGAACTCTTACCGCTGCCGACCGACCCAATGACGGCAATAAGCTCGTTTCGCTTCACCTCAAAGTTGAGGTCTTGCAGCTTGAAGGGCTCTCGCTCCTCTACCAGTGTGCTCGCCGTGTCCTCGCCTGAAGAGTCCTGCTGGGGAGTCTTGGCGTGGGTGTCCTTCTTGTCCTTCTTCCCTTGCTCTGGTTCATTAGAGTGAGTCTTCTCCCAAGTGAACGACGCGCCTTCTATCCGAATCGCGTCGTCACCGGTCGTGTCGACCGTCATATCCTCGAGCATCTCCTCCTGAAGCAGAAACTCCTGGATACGCTGCACGGATCCCCAAGCATCGACGACCTGGCCAAGAACGAGCGGCAGCAAGTTGAGAGGGATTCGCAGAGAGTTGAACAAGGCCAAACTGCTGAAAACCTCGGCAGGCGACAGTCCGTGGTGTGTTAGAGAGTACGTGATGAAGGCGAGCATCGAGGCAAAGATGGGCAGAGACATGCTCACGGCGTTGAGGGCGTTTCGAATCGCCAGCAGGACCTGGATCGCGTAGATCTCCTTGTTGCGGAAATCGCCGAGACGCTCAAGAAAGGCCTTTTCCCAGCCAAAGTACTTGACGAAGCGGACCGACTGCAGGATCTCCTGGGTGAGCGACACGCGCTGGTCCGTGATCTTGTTGATGGCCCGTCGGCGGTGGAAGAGACTCCGGATCGCCTTTGTCAGGAAGGGCATGCCGATGACGAGCAGGCCGTAACCGGCCAGGGCGCTGTAGGTGATGTTGACGAGGAGGAGGGCCAGGGTGAGGAGGCAGAGGATGGGTGACGTCCAGATCATGTGGAACAGAGCAGAGGCCTGGTCGACTCGGTAGGTATCGACGCTCTGCAGGGCGGTGATGCGGCCGTTGCCCCAGCCTGTGCCGTCAGAAGCGTCTGGCTTCCCCTTCTTGACCTTCTTCGGCTTCTTCTCGTCCTGCCCCTTCTCGGCCTCGTTCTTTGCCCCTGGAGCGTTGCCCTGGAGAGCACCGCCAGCCTTGGCCCGTCCGGAGATGACCATTGACTTTTCGTAGATGAGCCCGATCAAGACACCTCGTGCTTGGCCGCCGACCGTCATACCCCGGTAGATGTAGTGGTTGGTTCCCAGACTCTGAGTGACTTGCATGAGAGTGATGCCAACGGCCAAGCCGACACCTTTGCCAATATGAGGAGGAGGCCCGCCGGTCTGATTGGCCTCATACGCATCGGCAGCAAACTGAATAAGATAGCGAAGCGTAAAGGGACTGATGACCTGGACGATGCTGGTATAGAGCGCACAGATGCCGCCGATCCAAAACTCAATCTTGAACGTCTCATGCATGGCCCAGAAGAGAGGGTTCTTCTCACCCCTCTCAACCCTCTTCTGGAACGACTCCTTCATCGTCACCGTCAGGGGCTCAACGGCCCTGTCCGGATTGACCGACCAAATGTCGTTTTCCTCGAGGGGACGTCGATATCCCGCCTATCTCAGGTCAGCTCTATCGGATCGTATAAGACGGGCCGCGCCGAACTCTGTATTTAGCGGCTAATCACGATGCAACATCACTGCTCGGAGTAAAAGCTTACCGTCATTAGAGGTGCCATCCATTGAAAGGTCAACATGCTGAAAAAGCCGGCCTGGTGTTCTCTGCTTGCCATGCGCTCTGGGGGAACTGGAGGTAATGAGCCCCATCGAAGGGGATTCAACTTTTTGTGCCATGGCTTCTTCTTGGGGGGTCCAGGCTGTGTTGTTGCGCGTGTAGCTGTTGTTGCCGTAGAAGCAGCGGTTCTAACCTCCCGAAGTTCTGGGCCTCTTGATTCGTCCTTGCTCGAGTCATCGATTCGCTTTTCATCATCAATATCTTTCTCTCCGGCCTTGCCGATGCGATCCTCGTCAGAGTCGCCGGTCGGGTCAAGATTCGTAGGCTGAAGCGCGGCAGCTTCAGCATCAGGTGCTTTGAGCTCCTTGCCCAGGGGGTCTGCCATATCCACACAAGACGATACTTGCGACGACTTTGAATGAATAGACTAACGGTAAACCGGTGAAGCTCTCAGTCAGACACGACGCCGTCCAAAGAGCAGCTCCTCTGATCCAGAAGAGTTACTTATATCCCGTCACTTAGACACTGGAAGGAATGGGCCATGAGAGATAGATGTGGGTCGATTTAGAAAGAAGTTATTATCCAAGTCGCAGACTTAGGCGTCATATGGTATTAGCGACAGGCAAGGGGCGTGGAGAGAAGAGAGTGGTCCAAATGGCTCCTTTTGATGTGCCAAGGGATTAGCTGAAGAGAGAAGTCGAGGACAAGAAGATGGATATGGAGGAGCAAGAGATGGAAACCAACGACAAGGGGATTAGAACAAGTATAGTCGAAATGTCAGTCGTCAGAAAGGGGGGGCGTGTGTAGGTGTGGATAGAAAACGAGGCGGGTTTTGGTGCATCCGGGCCTGGGCCAGAGGGGAAGATGGAAGCGAATTCCGAGATGTTGGATTACAAAGCAGGCTGCGACTCAGAGAGACGAGAGCGGCGGACTCAACAAAGTCGGGATACGGCAATTGGCGAAGAGGCCTGATTCCGACGCCATTGGACGCGGAGATAAAGTCCCCAAACGGCCGGGGGCTGTCAGAGTCGGGATGTGGAGGAGGTTTCGATGACGGAGGATAGCGACTGGGATGTGTGAATTTGGAGCCCTCAAAACTCGAGAAACTATTCCGGAGAGAGGGTAACAGATAGATGAGAGAAATAGAGGAATAAGAAAAGAAGGGAGATGAGAGAGCAATGGGGATCATAGAGCCCTCAACCCAGATCAAACAATCACCACCACCACCACCATCCATCTCGGCCTTCGGACGACATCCCTGCCGCAAACTGCTATCCGCGTACAGCACAGCACAGGGCAGCTTGCAAAAGGACAAGCAAATTTGCGGTTTGCGAAAACGAAAAAAAAAACTGGAACTGCTGGGCTCCTCCCTCATTAGCTAGAAACCATCCGTCGAGGGCTGTGTGGAGCTCTCCCGCGAAGCTACCAGGGCCGGGCATCCATGTGCACTGCTCCTGGGGTTGAGGGTGTCATGCTTGGTCATGTTCAGGCAGAGCGCGTTGTGCGTAGTATCGCAGAGAATGGACGAAGCTGTTTCTTGTCTCGTGCGGGGGATCTGCTCTCGTCATCGAGGGGTTTGTTTGGCCATTCAAGACATGTCGGCTCGTCGGGGGGAGTGTGAACTTCGCCTCGTCGCTTCCAATCCGCCTGAGAAGTGGACGTCGTCGAACAGGGCTGAGAGCGGCGGCGGGCCTGGTTCGAACTGGACAGTACCGATGCCATGGGCTTGCTTCTGGACCCCCAGACAAGACATCTGCACCAATTACCAACCAGTTCCCCGACAGCCCAGCTGAGGTCGAGTGGTGATTCAACACAAGCTGCTCGTCGACTGCATCAATGCGAGCCCGGTGACTTCAGCACGAGGTAACTCATCGACTCCATGACGAAAAGCCTCCGACACCATAAACTCCGGCCCGCGCGCACTGGCGCGAGGGAGAGAGCTTGCTTGGCCAGGGATCTAGGCGATCAAATGGAGTGGGTTGGGTTTGGCGGCGCCATCTGATTGATTGCCTGCCTCTCGGCTCCGAATCGGCAGGATGAGAAATCCAAAATCGACGGAGTTAGTCGGCAGGAATTAAGCACCGGTCGCCGGTCTCACGTGATACAACCTCCACATTCCGGCCCCACAATTTCCCGCCGCACCGATGGTCCGCAAAGAACTTCACCAGCAGCTGCTGCAAGGCTGAAAGTCCGTCGTCAAATCCGCAGAACGGACGCGCGCGCATATCAAAGCTGACGACGGCCGACACCCCCCCTTGCCGCTCAATAAGCAAGCAGTCGTCCGACCCGGAGTCCGAGCCGTACCGTATTTCCTTTCCTGCAAAGCTCAGCTAAGCAGTGACGCATTGATTTTGCCATGGCCCTCGACGAAGTCCCCTCGATCGCTCTGCCAGGCAAAGTCCTAGGCTCGATCACCAAGTTTGCGCCCGGCCCCGGCACCCACGTCTACGAAGGCAATGTCGTCTCGTCCCTGCTCGGCAAGGTCACCGTCATACCACCGGCCAAGGCGGCCGGTCCCACGAAGCGACTGAACAAGATCACCGCGCCGACCACCGAGGAGCTTGCGACCGTCTCCGTGTCCCGCCACGGCCGCAAGCGGGAGATCCTCCCCGATGTCGACAACATTGTCCTCGCCCGTGTTCTGCGGCTCATGCCCAAGCAGGCCATCGTGGTTATTCAGCAGGTCGGCGACACGGTGCTCGAGACTGAGTGGCAGGGCGTCATCCGAGTGCAGGACGTGAGGGCGACGGAGAAGGACAAGGTCAAGATTTATGAATCCTTCAAGCCGGGTGATATTGTTCGGGCCCAGGTGGTAGGTTCCCTTGCCCCCTCAAAGTTGACTCATGTCTAATTGGTGTTAGATTTCCCTCGGTGACCAAGCAAACTACTACCTCTCGACAGCATCCAACGAGCTTGGTGTCGTCATGGCCATGAGCGAGGCGGGCAATGATATGGTTCCCTTGAGCTGGAAGGAGTACCAAGATCCCGAAACAGGCATAAGTGAGCCTCGAAAGGTCGCAAAGCCCAGCTGAGCCTCCTGCCTTGTCAGCCTGGAGCCACTGGAATTCAACAAGCGCAACACGAAGGGGCTTGTCTTAGAATAATTTGCCCGAGATGCTTCACAGCCTTGCCCCTTGGACGTCAGGGGGAATAACTAGGAAGGGGTCGTTGACGCAAGAGAGGGCGGTGAAGAACTGCCCTGATGGCGGCCGAGTTCCATGGATGACTCGCCCGTCATCCCGTGGCGCAAAGCTTTTGGCAGATCAGCCAAGACGGTTCGACGTTTACGATCTGGCCGATGCTTGGGGGTTTATCCCCTGAGACTACCAGATCTGAGCGATATAGCCCGCGAGAAGTCATGATGCTGTATGCCAATCATGCCATGCAGAAAGCCATTGGATGTCGGTTTCCAACTGCAAGATGCGCCAACCGTGCGTCCAAGCCAAGCAAAAGCCAATTACAGTAGAGATGGAACAAAGAAAGAGCAGAGCAAACGTTGAATTACCGCATGTGACCTAATAATTACCGGACTTGATCTAGATCCAACGTCCCATCCATTCCTCGCGTGCTCGTAAAGGTCTGGCGACTGAGGCGTGATTGGTCCTAGTGGCAGGTGATGATTTTCGTATCGACCGTTGGATTCCGAGTGCTAGTGATTCGAGGGAGGCGCAATCCGGCTTGTGGCGGTTGAAACGGTATTTCTGTTATTGTCGATTCTGAATGAATCAGAATCAATCAATCAATCAATTGAATTGAATTCCATGACCATGATACTGTGTCTATCCACTTGAAATGCCCTGCCATTCAAAGATCCCATCACAAAGAAACGCCATTTGTTTCAAGCCCATCCCCTGCCACGTCGGACCCTGACACGCGGTCGTAGAAAATCTTGAGACACTAAAGTACCTACGACCAGCGAAAGTATCAAAAGCACCACCTTTACTACTAGATTAAGACCGCATCAAGGCATTAATTTAATAAAAGAATTATCCTATTATCTT
>JABFEX010000821.1:0-12170 GCA_013623515.1 Fusarium illudens | reverse complement strand
GTGTCACCCACCTTGCACCTTTGTCTTCTGACCGCCCAGGGAATCGCCTCTAGAACAAGGACCCTCTGGAACGTGCACCCCTGGAGGTTTCATCTACCGCCTGTAGCTGGTGACTAGCGTTGCAGATCGAGTCGAGTCGAGCTTCACGGCGTGGCTTGAGCGGCGCCGAGTATTGGTTCTTCCGGGAGGTGGGGCCTCCTGCCGACACCCGCAACCGGACCTTGCGGAACAAGCTTTCGACTCTCTCTTCTTCTTTCTCTCTCGGGTAGACTATATCAACGTACCACATTCTTACGCTGGCTTCTTCTGAGAGAGTTTTATTCCCCTCACAGATCTTGTCGCCCTTTCAGTGCATAAGTACTGCTCAAGGGACCGTGTGACCGCCGCTACTACGCTATCCCAAACCCAACTGGCTTACGCGTGGCCCAGAAAAACACCGCAATGAGATTCGCATCACCGCTGATAGCGGTCGCCTCCGCTCTATGGCTCACTCTCTTCCCTTCCGTCCAGGCCCAGGCCGCTGAGGCATCGGGCTCTTTGTCCTTGATCGGGGGCGAGTCTCTCTTCACATTCCGGTACTCCACCCCCCAACCCGACAAGGCCAACTGGGTCGGTCTCTACTACAGCGCCGGAGGAGGCCCCGTCAACGGAGAAAAGGGCTCGTCCAACTCGATCATCTGGAAGTGGACGCCCAGATCTGAGGGAACCGTCCAGCTGGACGCCTCTACCCTCGAACCCGGAAACTACACGGCCTTCTTCCTTGCCCGTGGCGGCTACAGCTGGCTCTCCGACCCCGTCGAGGTGGTCAAGCCCCGCGAGACTGGCGGGGACGTCGCCTTTATCGTCACTGACGTCACGCTCCCCAATGCTCGCGTCAGCGACAGGTACGCGTATCGAATTAGTGGCCTCGTCAAGGGCGGCAACGCGGTCACCTTCTCCACCCAGGGATACGGCCCCAGCTGGCTCCGCATTACTGAAGGCGGCGTCCTCGCTGGTACGCCTACTTCTGGCGCCAGCGAGGCCGTCGTCACTGTCCGCGCGACGGGCACTGACTCTGCCGCCATTGGCGTCTTTACTATCCCTGTCCGTCCCGAGGGTTCGCCTCTTATTAAGGAATTCAAGGTGCTCTCCTTGAACATGTGGAACGGTGGCACTGGAGTCACCAACTACCACGACAAGCAGGTCCGCTTCCTCGCGTCTTCTGGCGCTGATATTGTCGGTATCCAGGAGGATCAGAATGGCCGCCACGTGCCTCGCCTCGCCAACGCTCTGGGCTGGTATGGATGGTCCAGCGGCGGCGATGTTGGCATTCTCAGCAAGTATCCCATTCGGCAGGAGTACGGCGTCATCAGCGGGCCCAGCCGTTCTGGAGGTGTGAGGATCGCCCTCGACGATAACGATCAGCAGCTCAACTTTTACGTCGCTCACCTTGGCTACACTCCCTATGGGCCTTATGACTTCTGCTTCAGCCACATGAACCCTGATAAGGTGATGCAGAGAGAGGCTCAGTCTGGTCGCACACCTCAGATGGAGGCTACCTTGGCCGGCATGAAGACCCAGCTTTTCAAGGCTGACGAGACGCCCGTCTTCCTCGTCGGTGACTTCAACGCGCCATCCCACCTCGACTGGGTCGACGGCCTCAAGGAGAAGAACTGCGGCTACTCCAATGTCCGCTGGCCGACCTCTGTCCTCCCCGAGGAGCAGGGCCTCATCGACTCGTTCCGGGTCGCCAACCCCGACCCTGTCAAGGTCCAGGGCACGACGTGGTCCCCCGTCACCATCTGGAACAACGCCAACCGGCGCGAGCCGCAGGACAGGATCGACTTTATCATGCACAAGGGCAAGAGCCTCAGGGTGAAGGACTCGCACACGGTGGTTGTCGGGGATCCCCTGCCGATCCCGGACCACAAGCATAACGAGTGGTTCTCGGACCACGCTGCTGTGCTGACGACTTACGAATATGTGATGGAGGATTGAGATTTTAACATCTGGGTTTTATGATTTAACGGTCATGTTTTTTCTTTGTTTTGGGTATTGCGGGCGCAACAGCTGGACAATAGCATGCGCTTTCAACATCTGCATGCCTGGAGGGTTATTGGGAGTCATTTTGGGATCATTAGATGATTCAATCGAGATAGATGAATGAATTGGATAGAGAAATCAGTTTTTTAATGACCTGACGAGTGAGATGGGCTATCAAGTATTCTTGACACTTGTCCTACTGTCTACAAAGCCGTGCAATGGTTCACCTCCGGAAAGAGAAACAGACTTTGGTGAGCCCGAGTCTATTCCGAGACAACGTGGCTTCTTTGGCCTTTTGCGATTTACGCCTCTGCATTCTTGTGTTCCAGATGTAGAAGGCTAGCTAGCCGCCGATTGCTACAAGGAGAAGTTCGCTGAATGCATCCCTTGCAGTGGTTCTGTATTGAGCTGCCATGTTCATGCAAGAGGCTTTTCGTTCCTTATTACCCCTGCAGCTGGTTCGCAGATGCATGCAGAATGCGGTCCCAGCCACTGACCCAAGCTCAGTGGTCTCAAACCCACCCAGATTCAAGGGTTATCGCGATTATCCAAGGTGTGAGATTTGTTACACCTGGATCTGCAGATCTACAGGGGAAGGCGGCTGCGTCGCTTGAGGTGACACAAAACTCCGACAGTGTGTATCGTGAGTGGTCAAGGTTGCGAGACAATGGATGCCTCGGGCTGTGTCTCGGGTTGGTTAACGAGATGAACAAAGATCTTGTAGCCGCGACATTGGCGCTTAACTACCGTCAGATCATTAATCAGACGCATGCTGTACTCGGCTGTGCTCGCTTGTGGGGACATGAAATTCGTGGGATATCTCCGACATCTACACGGTTGGGGTATAGAGTCATCACTTACTTTTAATTAAGGCGGTTAATCGAAGACGAAAGCTATTCGTAGCACGGGGCTTGTCTGTCGCCTGCCAAGGAATTTGGAACCTAGGGACTATCAGGAGGATGCGGATCTGGGCGCACAAGCTATAGGCTTCGGTACTCGAAATGCAAGTACACCTTCCCCTCAGCAGCCCTCTTCCTGCCACTTCAGCCATTGATGCAACGAGGAAGCTGGGATCACAGGTACAAGGCCCTCAAGTATTCAGCCCATGACCTCAGGTGGTCATAGCATCCTGTCCCTCGCTGGGCCATGCAGCACTGTCTCTCTCCTTCCCCTCCATCCAATCACGCATGACAAAGTCCACGGTTAACTCACTCGCTCAAGGAGAAGCACTTCATGTGGGAGCCCGGATCCTACATCAAGTTATCACTAACTACCTCGCTTCATTAGTAGGGCCATAGCAAAGACTGTTAGCGGATGCAAAGTATCAGATGTAGCTGTTATTAAGAATCATGACTCGGACGAACGGCACTTCTCGCTCAGACTTGAGAATAGGTATCCCTGTCGTCGCCTATCTTAAGGGCCACCCACATTGACGACTTCTATGCATACCTACCTGAACATAGGAAACTCCGCAAAAGGACGTGATGTCTTATAAATAGTCCCTTCACCAATGGCAGACGCCGAATCAAACCCAAGAAGCAGCTTTGTAAGGAACTCCAGCTCATCCAATAAGACGCCATCATCAAAAAGGTGAAATCGACAAGACTTTTGTGGGGCCCCCTTAGCCACGCCCTCCACTCGACGACCAGACCTCTCGACCATGACTCTCTCAAACCATGATAAAGAAACGCTCCGAGCTTCGGCGGCAAGACTCTGCTCCCTTCATCTTCATCTCAAAGGTATGGACTCACCTGGAGATCATCAGCAAGATCAAGTCCTGGGAGGGCTGAGCGAGTCTTTTACTGCGTACCTCGAGGACCCTGGTTCGACTCGGTTTTTGGACATTGACCTTGACGACATTGACATTGGGGAGACTTTTCCGACTCGTTCGCTGGTGCATCATGGCTCTGCGGAAGATGTACCGGTCTTGCGGGATCAAGTCCAGTCTGGTTTGGCTCCGCGTGAGTCGATTGCCTCTGGTCAGATATACCAGCCCACAGCGTTGAAGGGTCGTCCTGTAAGGGGATTCCTCAGTCAACAAGCAGGCCTGCTAAACACCCTCCAAACCAGCCCCCAAGTGCAGGATGCCGGGGAAATAGAGTCTCTCCCTTGGTCCCCCAACAGCATTGAAGCAGCCCAGGAGCCATGGCTGCCGAATACTAACAAGAAGCCACCCCCCAAGATCGGAAAGCGCTTCTCCTCAGAGTCCATCAGAGTCTTGAAATCATGGCTCTCCACAAACATTCAGAAACCATACCCCGGACCTGCCGACGTCGAAGCCCTCCAGAGGCAGACGGGCCTCAACAGACAGCAAATCACCACTTGGCTAGCCAACGCACGCCGTCGACTCAAGAATCAGTCTTCACGACCACCTACCCCCCTCATCCGATCATCTGCCCCAGTGGCTATCAAAAGCCCAGCCTCCTTCGAAGACATGGACCCTCTCCAGCGATGGCAGAACTCGCCGCCCGAGCACGAACCCGCTACCGTCTCGGCCATTGCACAGGCAGTCCGTGGCTTCTCATCAGCCACATATAGCCCCGATCGCGCATACTCGGGGGATTCAGATCCTGGGAGATCTCTACAGAGCAGCTCGTCTGCCGGGAGTACCAATGCTTCTCAGTCCAGCTCTGCGTACTCTCACACGTCTGGCTCTTCCCTTAGATCCCTCGACCGAATCAGGAGGGCCATCAAGCGCAAGAGACGGCGCATGCCCGCTGAGCGACCTGTTGCCTCTGAAAGCTGCCATCCTTACCAGTGCACATTTTGCACAGAGACGTTCAAGACAAAGTGGAGCTGGAAGAGGCACGAAAAGTCCCTACACCTCTCGCTCGAACGATGGGAGTGCACTCCATCCGGTCCAACCATCTTGAACGAAAAGTCCGAGACCGTGTGCGTGTACTGTGGACTCGCTCGCCCCGACATGAACCACCTGCAGAGCCACAACTTCTCGGCCTGCAACGGACGGGCACTCGAGGAGCGGACGTTTTACCGAAAGGACCACCTGCAGCAGCACCTCAAGTTGGTCCACAGCGCCCAGTTCCAGAAGTGGCCGATGGACGCGTGGAAGGACGAGAGCGAGGAGATACGGTCGCGCTGTGGCTTTTGTGGTATGGCCATGAGGTTTTGGTCTGATCGCGTGGACCATCTGGCTGAGCACTTCAAGGCGGGAGAGACGATGCTTCATTGGAAGGGCGATTGGGGGTTTGACAGCCATATGCTCGACATGGTTGAGAACTCGATGCCGCCGTGTGAGTATCTGCTCAAGGGTATCGTTGCTGCTTCACTGCTAACTGTTTGACAGATCTAATTCACTATGAGAGAAACTCTCCTTGGCCATTCACGACTCAGCAAGGTCTCACCGGGTCTCCAGCGAGTGCATTCGAGCTCATCAAGGTCGAGCTGGAGTATTTTTACGCCAACTACACAAATGCAAGACACTCTCCGCCATCAGACCAGGAACTATTATACGAAAGCTGCTGCATCATCTTTGGCGCCGAGATTCTATCCGAAAACTCAACAGTACCAGAACCCTCATGGCTGCGCGACCTACTCATGTCCTCCGACGAAGTGGCCAAACAAGCACGCATGCGCCCCATGAAGAGCGCGGCAAAGTCGAGGATCACGGAGCTCAGGATCAACGGAAAGGACAACATCTTCCAGGCGTGCCCCATGGAGGAGAGACTGCAGCGGTACGTCGAGATCCCCAAGCTGCTGGCGCTGAAGGTCGAGGACGACGAGCTTCAGCGCGAGGCGTGGGAGATTGTGCAGGGGATCAATGAGTCGCTGCCGAACCCTTCGGCCATGTTTGTCAGCTTCTTGACGGGGCTGATCTTTGGATCTGTTGATTGGCTTGTTCCTTTTCGTCAACGGATGGGGTTGGTGACTGAAGAGACGGCATCAGCTGTTGTACCACATGTTGGCACTGAGCTACCTGTTCTTGCAGACCCAGCTCCAAGTATCGACCCGCTGCCGCTCAGCATGGAGCAGAGGAGTCCTGAAGAAACATGGACGGCGGTAGATGACTCGACAGACAAGTTGAAAACAAGTGGCATCGAAGTACCAGCGTCCTTCCACCTCAACGACGCCAACTGTTATCGACGTCTCGGACGTGAGTTGACGCGGTTCGTCATGAGCACCATGTCCTCTCGAAACCCTGCGAGCCATGTCCCCACCGACGATGAGCTCCAGCACCAAGCAAGATGGATAATGTACGACGAGTAAGTATCCGGGTCTTGCGCTGTTTGCCGTGTTACTGACCCTCTGTAGTGGCGATCCATGGAATCAGACACCGGCCGACAACCCCAACTGGCTAAGGGAGTTCAAGAAGGATGTTGGTCTTTTTGCCTAACGAAAGTCCCAGCCGGGTTTTGGATGAATGATAGGGCTTTACCAAATGCGTTCTTTGCTACTGTGCCTGATACTCTCCCTGTTATGAGAAGGGAAGTAGACAGGCGAATAATGGAGTTTTCCATGGGCGTATGACCCGTCTCTGGGTTTTCTCTGGAGACTTTGTGGTTTTCATGGAGTTCGTAGATGAACCAAACAAATGAAATAGATTACAATGGAAATCCTGCTGTCCTCTGAGTCCCCCTTGCAACTGTAGCTACTTTGCACTCTCATCTTCGCGAGATGAGCCCAACGATCGCCCTTGTTCTCATCACGAGTGATGGCAAATGACCCAGCACGAAGCACCTCTGCAGCCATCAAAACAGGCATCTTCCTCCACTTGCTTTCTACTTGCCCCCAGAACAATGACCCCTACTTCGCCGCCTACGAATCTCGCCAGCTCTGAGACTATTGAACTGGTTAGTCGGATTGCTCGGGCACACGTTGTGTGGAACCTTCCTGTTGGTGAGCAGCTGGATATTCGCCAAGTTCCTCAAACCGCTGAGCCTGCCTCTCCTGGCGAAACAAGATGCCAAACGTCAAGACGTGCGCCGTCTTGGCCAGTAAGGGTCGGTTATCTTCTTCTTCCTCTCCTTCGACTTCAGTCCCATCTTGAGACAGATAGATGTGGTAGTCCTTGGGTAGAAAGCGACCGGGGTGCCACACGTTCCATAGAACAGAGTTGATGAGCATGAGGACTGCTTCAAAGATATAAAAGAAGACCTCGTATCGTAGGATGGGACTGAGCTCCCTGAGCGAGTCGAGGTCATCGAGGTCTACCTTTGTATTTCCAGTGTGCTCTACCAGTCGGTAGATGCAGCGGATGAAGATGAGCGCCATGCTTATGTACAAGACAGACAACAGCGTCTTGACAGCCGTGGCTTGGATATTGGCCTTGGCGCAGCGTCGCTGGAATGAAGCAGCGAGACATATAAAGATGATGATGATGATGAGCTGGAGCGAGATGGCGGCGATTGTCAAGTGGCTACCAAGAGCCTGCTTGGCGGGCGTCGACGATGGGTTCGCAGATAGAGCTACTCCTAGGGAGTTGAGAAGCTCGACAAGACCCATGAGTCCGCCGAAAGTGGCAAGAACCTTTCCTGGGGCAAGGGGTGCGCAGTACGGCACGTAGTAGAAGATTCGACCGAGGACGTGGTAGTTGGCGAGTTCAAGCACGGGACTGTTGGGGGTGGTCAGTTGAGAGGCAGTTGTGTTACGGGGTACATTTACTCACGGACACACGTATATGCAGACCTGGCTGACTATGAAAACGATCAGAGGTTGTTTGGTTGTCGTCTTGTACATGTAGTTGTAGGCGCCGTACTCGCGCAGGGCATAGCCCGTGGTAAACATGGCTCCACAGATGCAATGCAGCCCGACGAGCTTGAAGGCCTTGTAGCGGCTGAGAGATGTCAGAGGGTGAACCTTGGGGATTTGAGAAGGGAGTCCTTACTGGCATTGCCAGACGTGGAAGATGGCCGAGATGGCGTAGGCAATGGTGAAGAAGATGGGTGCTCCTTTGTTGGGAGCGTAGACGTACAGACTGTACGGGACTGCCATTGTGAGCACAAGTCTAAAGGAAGAAATGGTGGCTCTTGCTAGGTTCTCCAGATTCGGCTGCCATTTTGGAAGAGACTGAGGAAGGGGGATCTCTTGGGGAAAGGGAAGTGTAGGAAAAACGATGGATGGCAACCTGTGGATCCCAGGATAAAGGGCCCTTCGTCTTGGTGATTGCAGCGTCTGTTCTACAATGAAAGCTGGGAAAAGAAAATTCAAGAAAAGCATCCCAGGGCCTCATTTTAAACACAAGAGTCCAACAACTCGCAACCAGAAATAGCCGTGGCAACGCGTCATTGCGACTCCTGAACGAGGGACAGCATCACTAACACAGGATGAGGCCATTCCCGATTAGGATAATAGAAATGCCAAGAAATCGGACCCCTGTTGATGGCAGTCAGCCAGGCCCTGGTCTCGTGGGTACAGGGCTGACGACAAGTTGACAAGGGATGATTAGATTGCGAGAACCAATGTGATTATTTTTAGCCGTACTGTTTAATCAATTTTCTAGATCGTGTCAAAATCAAAGCCGAATAATGCATCTGAAAGGGGCAGTGTGTCATGGCTCGGAAGAAGACTGTCCGCTAAGTCGGGTGTCGTGAGGTTCTCGTTGGCAGTGGTAGATTGGACTTCCGGCGTAAAGTTGAAAGTCTTCATGATTTCATCCATATCCAAGTCGGTCAAAACAAGATCGAAATCAACCTGATGGTCATTCGGTGCATGTGTTGAGTCTGAAGCCTGGTGTGTCTCTTGGCTGAAGGAACTTGCATCAAGCCTTGCCACCTCATCGGTTTGACAGTTTGAAGCAGTAAGAGCCGAAAAGTCGCCGACATGAACGTTCAACCGATCCATAATCGCAAGCAAAACCTTCATTGTCCGTCTCGGAGCAAAACACTTGGCTTGATGTTCCCCCAGAATCTCCAGGCAACTTCGGAGGCACCTGTGGGCTCCTGACTCGGGGCCCCTCTGCGCGGCCATGCGGACGTGGATTGTGGCGCTTACGTAGGTTGCGTAAGAGATAAAGTAGGGAACGGATTTGAGACAAAAGTGTTGTTTGTAGAGTTGGAGCATGTGGTGGATTTCCATCGCTGCCGTTGCGCAGTGGGAGAATGCGTCGCGCGCTGTGGACGCTGATACGGATTGTAGGTGGCCGTCGGAGACGAAGGGTCGATGTAACAGGATGACTAAAGAGTTGTACATGGCTCTGTGGCTATCGGTAAGTGTCTCATGGGCATGCTGCAGAGGATCCCTTACAGTAAAGATAGAGTGTGAGGGAGGATTGTTGAAGCACCAGGATTGTTCAGATGCACCACCAAGTGCGCCGGCATCTCACTCCTCCAGCGCCTCAACTCAGAATGGAGGACATTTGAAGTATCTAATAGCTCATGGGGACCCCTAGAATAACTTCTTTCCGAGTAGAGGTTGCATAAGATCCGGTCCATGATGATACTGAGCTTGCATAGCTGCTCAAAGGTCGATACGCTGTATGTCGGACACCCCAGTTGCGTCGGACATTCTGAGTATGTAGTAGTGTTGAACTCTTCAAGCTCTTCATATTCGTCGAGAAACTGGATTGGTACACGGTTGTCGGCTTCTCGGAGTCGTGCAGGGCGACCTTGATATATCGACTGGACCTTGTCCAACGCTGTTACATGTTAGTATTGTGACATCTTTGAAAGTTGCGAAGACATACTAAAGGCTGCCCAAAATACTCTTCGATGCACTTCTACATCTTCCGGTGTGCAGTTTGCCGATTTTGCACTCCCAGCGCCATCAATGTGGATTCCGAGATCGACAATCATGCTGATTGCGATACCCATGTAATGCCACGAAAGGCTCCTCTCATCACACCAAGAGAAGAGAGCGTCGGCAACAATAAGAAGCGCCTGGATTGTGGTCACGCGACTCGTGAGCAAAACCTGCGAAGCGGAACTGTGCAGGATCTCCTCAAACTTGTGGCGGAAAGGACGTCCTGTCGAGTCTTTGTCATCGGCATTGCTCCGCGCTGCCGGGTTCGATGTATACTTGGAGCCTGCGAATAGTATGGCGTTGAGTAGCAGGTCTGAGTAATATGGTCCTTTGCAGACTATGTCTCTCATAAAGGCTGGTCGATAAACGACAGAACCTGCGTAGTGTTGACGGTTCCAGTAATTTGACAAGAGCTCCATGCCAAGGGCAGGATCTATGCCCCCAAAGTCAAGCTTTCCTGCTTTAAAGTTGATGATCTCGTATTGGCCTACAGTTAAGGTCAGGTTTCATTCCACATTGTACCATTGATTGACAGTAGACATACGCTGTCTCGTTGTCTCAGCCAAAAGTTGATTCTTCACGCCGAGTTTAGATGGGTTAACTGTGCCGTCGACTGTAGGCCTGGGGACCTCTGGATCAAAGACAACACTCGAAGGGCCATGAAAAGGGGCTTGGTTTGCATCGCTTGGAGCTGCAAAATGGGATGAAGTTGCTCTCTCGGGATGAGGTTGGTCGACGGTCTCCGATACGTGGATGGTGTCAGAATCAGAATCATGGTGGCCGGGAACAAGAGTCGAATCGTCCAAGGGATGTTGAGAGGCGTTTGATGACTGCTCACGGTTTAGACTTATACTTTGCAACCGGAGCAACTCGCGAAGTTGAGCATTCTCCTCTTCAAGATTGTGGATGCGAGCGTTGGAGGGCCTCGAAAGCAGTGTCAGTGGATGAGCCAATCCACATTGAGAAAGTCCATACCTGGCTTGTTTGGTTCTCTTGGTATATGTGCACTCGACAGCTCTTCCTTGGCAATTTTCGCACTTGGGCTTTGCATTGTCACATCCCAACTAGCATCGCCGCGTTAGCACTTGAACAAGATGAATGGACCGACCAGGCCTTGGTGGTAAGTACTTTTCTTCTTCGGCAAAAGTCACATGCAGTAGAAGTCCGCTGGGCCCGCTTGTGGATTGTGGCCATTGTTGGAGTGTTTGGGATTTGAAAGCGGAGGATGACGTGCCGTGTTGGAAAAGGATCGAGATGCTCCGTTGGTGGAGCGCAGAGAAGGAGAAGATGAGTGATGACATAAGCGGATCATTACCTTCCGTCGAGTGTAGGGTGGCACCGCTCGACAGCTTGGTTAGATTATCAACGATCTGAATCGTTTGATACTGTCGGAAGAAGCTATACATGGGCCTTGAATGCATTAAATAATCTTTTTAAATACATAGATAGCCAATCCCTCGTGGTGTATGAGCCATCTACTTCTTGAAATAGGGGGAAAGTGTCTCGGCAGATCGTCTCAACAGCTCAGTGTAGTAACTCTCCGAGAGCAACCCAGATCCATGATCTATAATAAACTGCAGATGATCCGGCGTAACATCCAAATTGTTCGTCTCTAGCTGCTCCGTCCCAAACTTTCCGACTGGCGTACGATCAATCGACGGCATGAATTCAACCGACAACGCACCATCGTAGCCTGCTTCGACGAGCGCCGCCATGATCTTGGGCCAATCGAACGATCCATCGCCAGGAGCAAGACGGGTGTTATCTCCCACGTGGAAATCCACGATTCGAGAACGACAGGCTCGGATGGCCTCGATGAGATCCTTCTCCTCCATCGCCAAGTGGAAGGGATCAAAGCGACGTCGGGATGATAGTACCGACATTGCCAGGTACGATAGTGATGATTTGTCCTCCCAGCTCAGCTGACAGTGTCACCACGTCTTTCATGTAGTTGATGGTGTCCCGTCGCTGCTGAGCATCAGCGGCGATCAGGTTCCGCTTTCCCTGCTGGATCGTGACGGTTCCCCAGCATTTGATGTTGTATTTTTGGAGGAGTTGACGTGTTTCTTTGACGGGGAACTGATTTGGCTCGCCAGCTAGTTCGATGCTGGTGTATCCAAGGCGGCTGAGTCGTTGGAGGGTCTTTTCCAATGGCTCTGGGCGCATCCAAGTGTGTGAAGCCAAATGCATGATGATGAACGATTGGGAATGAATTGTGTGAATTATGCAAGAACAGGGCAGAATAAAACCACTTTATAGCTGGATTTCATTATGAAACCCCCTTGCTTATCAACTATATCGTGTCTCCACTATGTTCAAAGATATTATATTACTAATAAGAGTTTAGTAATTCGCTGAGATATTATATTCTAGCTACCTAGCTTATATTCCCTCGCTATACCTCTTTAGTTATAACTAAAACCTTCCTCTTTTATAATTAAAACCTTCCTCCC
>JABFEX010000820.1:0-16525 GCA_013623515.1 Fusarium illudens | reverse complement strand
TTTCTTAGTTAGCTTATAGCTAACTTTTATACTTATTAAATACTTTAATATTTTAAAACCTTTAAATTAAATTCCTTAAAATTAGTATTAGTTTAATATACTTTATATTAATATTATTACTAAAGTTAATAGTACTAATTAAAACTAATACTAAAAGAATTCTTAAATAAATTACTAATACTAGTACTAACCTTAGAAATACTTAGTAATATTAAACTAATTTCTTTTAATATTTTACTAAACTAATACTAATTAATAGAAGTATAGTTCTTAGTATACTAAATACTACTAGTATTTTCTATCACCCTAACCGATGGCTATTGCAAGCTAATCGGAAAGTGCGACCCCGGAGGCTCCCGAGGGGGCAAGCTTGTGGACAACTGCTTGACGTCCCGAAGAGATTTTAGGAAAGGCTTGGGTCATTACGTTTAAAGACCTTCCTTAGAAGATGCTATACTTGGAATGAGCTGAAAGCAAGGTGTAAGATCAGCAGCTTTACTGGCCGGTTGAGACAAAAGATCATGTATAAAGAAATCAGGCCATTTGAGACCAGAAGTTCTACGACGCTGGCACTGCTATTCCCGAGCCGGGGTGGTATAACTTGGAATATTTATCAAGATTCTAGGACTCGTAGCCCTACTTCAGCCGTGATCGTAAGAAGTGTATCTAATTGGCGGCCTTATTCATGCCTATCGTTCGCCGCACCCATGTGTAACCAATATTCAGCCCCCGCATCAATTCAGCCTTGGGCACCGAGTCCTTCTTCCAACTTCCACCTACTGCTACCCAGTGTCACTTTATCTCTACCCTCTTAACTCTGTACATCGACTTGCTATGCGCAATATGAGAAACCTACGGGCAAAGCGACCACCTCCGGCTGCGTCGTCGGCGACTGTTCAAAAGAAGTCGAAAAAAGCCTCACCATTTCAGTATCAGGCTCTGAACCCAGCAAGACGAGAAATACGGCTTCTGGAGCTGTACCCTGGCAAACCTGGCAGCAAGGTCATCACACGTCTCTTCCACGTCTCTCTCGATGAGAGCCCCAGCTTCGAGGCTCTCAGCTACACATGGGGATCACCGCGGCCAAGCTACGACATCTCTGTGAATGGAGCCAAGTTCCCCGTGGGCCGGAACCTCAGGAAAGCTCTGGACGATCTGCGTCTCCCAAGCGAGCCCCGGGTCATCTGGACAGATGCCATCTGCATCAACCAGCCTGATAATGCCGAGAAAGAGCATCAGATCAAGCTCATGCAAACTATATACGCCACTGCACAAGTCGTCTGCGCCTGGCTCGATCACAGCGTTCAGCCCATGACACATGTGTTTGAAGACTTGGAGAACCTCGGCAAAGGGGTAGAACTAGACGACTTCCACGATCCGTCGTATTGGTACCCTGTCGCGGATATCTTTCGCAACCCATACTGGCGTCGACTTTGGATACAACAAGAATTGATTCTCGCTACAAAGATTCAGGTCTACTGTCGCCGAGATGCTTTTGACGGGGCGCAGTTGTTGCAATTCCAGCACAAAGTGGGCGTCATCAAGCGCGAGGTCGTTCAATTCACTAGCCCATTGTCCAAGCTCTCGAGATATATAGACGGGAGCACGAAAGACCTTTCGACACCAGAGATCCTAGGAGGCGGTATACTAAGTGCCAGGGAGAATCTCCTCAAAGGCCGTCAGGCTCACAGCGAGAAAGACCCGAAACCTCTCAAGATAACCCGAGGCATTCTTGGGTCGTCATTGTTACATCTTTTCCTCCAGTCCTCAGGCTTGAAGATGACTGAGTCTAGGGATAGAGTATATGGTATCTTGGGACTTGTTACAGACATAGATCAGAGTGCGGTTCGGGTTGATTACCGTGCTCCGGCTGTCAACGTATTCTCCCAAGTATTCAGTCTTTTCCTAGACAAATATCACGATCTCTCTTTTCTGGTCTTTGAAGGGAATCACGCGCCCAACGCTACTCCTGATCGAAAGAGCCTTCCAACCTGGATGCCGCGTGATTCCATTGACTGGGGGCCCATCAATGGAAGTCGAGCTTGTGGCGCTGCTCAAGCAACCCGTGCTTCTGTCAATCCAGATACCTTGATTCTCTCCGCGGAAGGTCTTTTGGTTGACACAGTCTCTTTTGTAGGAGACCAAGAAGAAGCAGGTGGCCAACCCATTCTGGAGTGGCTACAAAAGTTGGAAGGATACTGTCGCCGAGTTTGGCCAGATGCAGCTGAGTCGCCGCTCTACGAGAAGCAAGATGTCACATCGTTGTTGTTCGCATGGCTGGGAAGTACTCGTCACCACGCAATGTACCATCAGGACAAACCAACGCCAGAGATGAGAGTGTCATTGCTTCGTGCCATGTGCGCCGCAGCAACCAAGGTTGACCAGCAAGGGTTTTGTCTCCAAGACGTCATTTTTGGGGGATACACGCCCACGGATGTTTTATCTAGTGAGGAAAGGGCAGCACTACTACCCATGCTTCAGATCAATCACAAGGTATTTGTAGGGACAGCGGGTGGACGGTTGGGGACTATACATCTTGATTCCGGCGTCAAGCCAGGAGACCAGGTCTGGATTCTGTTTGGCTGCCGGATGCCTATTGTCTTACGACCAGTTCCTCAAACGACGCGCCGATTCACTGTAGTTGGGTATGGGATCTTTCCAGGATTGATGAGGGGAGAGGCTGTCAAGGGAGGCAAAGAGGGGGATGCAAGCGTCAAACTGCAAGGCACCGAAATCGAGATGGAGTAAAATTGGCGAGGTCTCTTTAGCTGTTTTGAGTTCAGCTTGATTGGCGTTCGCTCCAGGCAGCTATATACAAGATCTGATCCAATACCTATATCGAGGGACAGTGCCATCATGATGCCACGACTTCTTCAAGGACAGCATCATCAATAAAGAAAGATATGCGTTGGCATGTACCCCGTATCTGGATGCTTGGTCCAGCTTCCCAAAATGCCTGCGTCCATGTGCATGTTACTGTCGCCAGGGCCCATTGATTGGTGGCTCCCCCAATGACGGCAGAGTTGAAGTATGCGTTTCCCGCGCCACATGCTATGAATTGCGCGAAGCAGTTATTGGAACTTGTTATCTTGGCATATATCGAAAACCGATATTCCTTGCCAACTTCGATCAAAGAACGGTCGATAGGCTGCTGGAAGCCCATGTTTGCGGCGCCACCAGCTGCTCCAGAGAAGAAGCCGGACTGGCTGCCTTCATGGAATTCAGAGGTGGACAGAGACACAGTCCCGAACTCGCCATAACGTGCCCAGGGGGCGATGGTCTCTTTATCCTCGAAGCCGGGGTTGAGAACAAGGTTGGTTGGCGCTTGCGAGACAGATGTCGATGTTGTAGTCGTAGGCTCAGCACTCAGAGTCGTGACAAAGGTGGTAGAGATGGTGGACGATTCCGACGTGACACTCTTGGTTTCACTAGTGGTAGCCGATTCGCTGCTCGATTCGCTGGTGCTGCTGGGTTCCTCCGAGGTAGTTGTCGAGTATGAAATGGCTGTGGATGAATCGCTTTCCACTAGGAGTGTAGTTGAGGATATAGTTGCAGAGGACGCAGACTCTGTCTCGCTGGATTCGGCAGTGCTTGTAGACAGCAGGGAAGTGGCCGATGAAGAATAGGGCCTGCATCTGGATGCCGACGCGAGGTGGCAAAACGCCAGCAGCGGGAGGGCTGACAATATGGATCTCATGGCGGCGGCAGTGGCGTCACGGCGGGGGGAGTGTCAAGAGAAGTGGTGTCACGAGAGGAGAGGAGGAGAGACATTAGGGCGATTGGCAGGATACAGCATTTTAAGCATGCTTCTTAGCAACAGCCCCTTTCCGTTGACTCACGAAGATTCTTCCTGTTGTTCTCGATTAGTAGTTAGGTGATCGGTCTAACGATACTAGTTTGCCAGACTATCGATCGTGGCGTTGGCGGATCCAACGGACTCCCCTGTAGTTGCTGCATCTGTGGATAACCCGGAAATGAAGGGCAAGGGTTGCTGGCAAACCCGAATCACTTCACGGGATGGATTAGATTATAATTCACAACTTGCATTCATTAGCGCCCAGCTGTTTCCTCTAAATAGATACCAATAATAGACGCGTCATCAACGAGCTTCTTCATAATCCAAGTAAACCACCACGCCTCCTGTTGCTCCGGTAGCTCCGGCACTATAATTATGTCCAGTCCCTCTAGTCTCTGTAGACTAATCCAGTCTCTGTGTCATATTATCCCGAGTTCCAACTCTATCCCAGGCTCGCCACATGCGATAGACTGTTTGGGCGTAACTCGGAATAAGAATGACGATGCCGTCCCATTCACACTGTTGAGATGCGCACTGGAAGTGTCCGTCAGTGGTCCGGCTCGGAGTCGGCGTGATGGTTCCAGGGCGCTTGCACACGACACAGGCCCAGCATTCGGGATGCCACCGTAGGCCCGGCATCGAAGCTTCAGTGTATGCGTCCTTGAAAACGTGTTTAGCGCAACCTTCGCAAAGGATGCCCTGTCCACTCCTCCGCACCTTAGGCGGCTCGGGTTGGGGTGGAATGCGGAGTTCTGGAGGCGACGTAGCCGACATGCTTGCTATGAATGTATTGATCTTCCCGCGGTCTTCGGTGGCGAACACAGCGTTAAGCCCAGCATGGAGGATGCTCTTTACTGAGCCGGTGAGGGCTTTGCAGAGTGCACCAGCCTCAGAGGTGGAACCAGGGATACAGGCGTCAGCGTATTCCTGAAACCTGCCGACGAAATGCTCGATGTCATTGTCGCGGAGCACTACAAAACGTCAATAACATGGTCATGCTTGTCAAGACCTGGAACGAGTTTGACTTACTGCCATCCGTTGCCTCGGCGACTACTTGAAAAAGAAGGTTTGTCAGGGCGATGAGAATTTTCCATTGCTCAAAGGCGTCGCTCTGTTGCAGCTTGTTCGCCCCTAAAGCAGCAGTACTTTGGCGACGGAAGACCTTGATGAACTGCACTGTAGCAACTTGGAGGTCGGAGATGAAAGCCTCGTGTTGCTGTTGGATCTCGGTCAGTTGGAGGACGCTTCTGTCGTTGCCTCTGCCTCCTTCTTTGCTTAGGCTAGCGAGATACTCAAGGGCTCGGTCCGACGGCGGGAGGGCGATGCCCAGCCCTTTCTTGATCATGTGGCACTCAGGATGCCATACTGAGCCGGGCTCAAGCTCCTGCAAGTCCACGAACTGCTTCAAGATGGGGAACTTGCAGCCGGCGCAGCGCTGCGCGTATAGCTTCGAATAGTCCCACATGCATAATACTTTGCCCTCGTGCTCATAGTAGCTATCCTCACGCCCAAAGACGACACCGCAGGTGTGGCATGAAAAATGGCCAACGTGGTAACGTCGATCCATTGCCGCGATGTAGCTTCCTCTTAAAGCCTGATCGCACTTGAAACATATCAGGTCCAGTCTCCGGAAGTAGTCTCTTTCACAGAGAGGCTCCTGAATTCCTTCGATTCCTTCCACATCTCCGGGGAAATAGGCTCCGCCGACACTTTTGGAGCAGTCCTATCAACCACGGTAAGCTTGAAACCTGATGCGGCTTGTCTCGACAGTACTTACAGCACATTTAAAGCAGTCGAGGTGGCACACCCCTTCTAGAGCCCTCACAAACTGTCCGCTGATAGGTTCAGAACACCTGTCGCAGTTCGGTCGGGCGCGGGGCCTCTGTGGAGGCGGGTCTTGGGAGCCTTGTTCACCTTGGTTCTTGGGGTGCTCCATTGTTATTGTTATTTCCAATGACGAGACTGTCAGCCACAATAGCAAAAGACACAATTATCAATACATGACGGCATTAAAACCCAATACCGTAAAACACCGTAACCTAATTATTTTGACCTTTTATGGCAGCAGCCATTTGGGGTGCCCCATGTCTCTAACACTGAAGCTGTTGTCCTGTTCATCCCAGGAGTTTCTCCGTTGACGCCGAGTTGTCTCCTTGGTAGAGTCGACAGTAAGTTCCTGAGCCCTTGAATCCGCCCCCATACTCAAGCCTTGGAGGTCCTGGTTGAGCTCGCGGATTGTTGCTGCGTCGGAGTTGTCAATGGCAGTCTGAGTTTCTGAGATGTCGATGAGGTCGCCTTTAATGACGTGTATCTGCGGCTGTTGGCTCCCTGCTTGTGCTCTGGCAAAGGCCCGTCTATACGCTTGGCTATTCAGCACCAAGTCGTCAAACTCGAAATCGAGCTCTGAGGGGGCGACAGCTGAGATGGCTTCAGCATCGAATAGGGTTAGCCCCCGATGGCGGAGTGGNNAAAGCTATAGGGGAGCCTCGCGGGTTTTTATGGCTAGAAAGGGTTAGGGTTTTCATCCGAGCTATGCGCGGTTTCCCACCCTAGCTAGACCGGATTTTATACCGCATCTAATATGAGCCTGCGACGGGCAGGACGGGGCTTAAATTGGGAAATAACTGTGTTTGGCCAAATAGGGAAAGTTAGATCGGCTGCGCCGAAGAATATAATATATTACCTTGGAGAATAGGGTTAGCTTGGCAGTGTCGTTGTCGAATATAGACTGCGACTCCATTCTGATGCTCGGGTTTCTCGACCGAAGCGATTGAGCTTGGGATGCAGTGGCCTGGATCCTGGACCTATTGTCACGTAGACTTCGCTGGATGTCTGACAAAGTGTCCCTGTCAAGGCTTAGTACAGACCAATTTAGCCTTTGAAACGACACTTACGTCTCGAGAATCTTTAACAGAAAGACTATCGAGGTCTGCTGCCCTCTGAGGGCAGTCAAAAGATCTTTGAGTCGGTCCTGATTCCACATGAATCTGATTTTAGCCCATACTCCCATGGTGGCGGAATTCTGCGATTGAAGTTGCCTCGTCTCAGCTTCGAGGCAGCTAAAGACAATCATGCATCCAGTGAGTGCCGTCTCAAAGGCCAGCAACACGTCGGTTCGCGAAGCCCAGGCCTGCGAGAGGTCGCCTCGTCGAAGGATCTTCATCTGCAGCTCAGACAAAGCTATACTGATGACCGTCGACTCGGAGCATATCATTGCGATGACCACAGGCACGTCTTCGTAAACGCCAGCAAGGTCAGACAGCTTCTTGCAGGTCGTGAGGCATGTCGCCGTCAGCCCGACCTGAAAATCTCATCAGCGCGTGTCTTTGTGACTGAGACGAGGCATGAGGCTTACCACCGAGGTTGCGATGGACAGAGGATCCATAGCGGAGCTCTTCCTTAAAGGATAATTAACGAGAAGCGTGGCCGGACGGGTTGAAGCTAAAAAAGAGCGAGAATAAATGAGGGGCCGGTTGCTGCTTAGAGAATCAGGCTCTCAATAAGCGCCGAGCTGAGCCACCACCCTTCATAGGTAGGTGGTGGGCATAGCCTACCTGCATGCATGCATTAGGCAAGTAAGGCATATTTTGCCTCGAGGCCAGGGAAGAGAGATCACGATCATGTCGAGCCCAGCATGTGTTACCGTCTAGCTGGTTACTTAGACTTGGACAGTCTCGTATCTTGGCTCTATCAGAGCATCTGGTTTCTTTTCCAGATAAAATTACGTGTATAGCCGTATTGAAATTTCATCTCCCACAAGGGTCGAAAGAAAAGGAAAGGGCTACGCGATGAAACCAGCACCGAGAATCTCATGTAGTCTGGACTGAGGCGCTCAATACAATAGTTAGTGGTCAAGACTTGAAGTTGTCTCGTGATAGATACTTATTACTCTTCGAGGTTTCCCGGGTTTCACAATCAGCCATCGCCAGAGAGAAGAATGCCAAGCCTCAAGCCGGAATTCATGCCGTCCAGGGTAGTCACAAGGGCGCAGTGCCTGGAGCGAGGCGCCTTGCCTGACTACGTACTTGAGCTCAAAATGGATGTACTGAAATATCTAAATAATTGTCTGTTATAAGGCCATCTCGCCACGGGTTAAATCAATGCCTCAATAAGAACCAGGGCCGTTTGAAACGATGGATGAGATATCACGTTAATCGGCATTTCCTGGAGCATGCCTAGGCACGGTACCTAGGCTAACTAAATTAGTATCCGTACTACAGCCCGGGCTGCTAAGGCGGCTAAATATCCAAACCCAATCCTTGTAGTGCTTCATCAGCACGGCTTCCGCGGAAGACATCATCTTATCTAAACAAAGTCCCCAATCAACGA
This sequence comes from Fusarium illudens, assembly GCA_013623515.1. Lineage (NCBI taxonomy): Eukaryota > Fungi > Ascomycota > Sordariomycetes > Hypocreales > Nectriaceae > Fusarium > Fusarium illudens. The sequence goes on along the minus strand of JABFEX010000820.1, from coordinate 8,400 downwards.
CCTCCGAAACCCCCTCCATTGCATTTCAAACAGGCACAATACCTGAGATCCTTATAAGCCATTATCACGTTCAGCAACAGCGACAATGGAGCCCATCCCCCGAAGAAAAGTGAGTCTTCCAATGGCCGATGATCCCGTCACGTGTGTTTGTGCAATGGCTGATCCATGCTCTCTACCTAGGCCTGTGACGTCTGCTACCGCAAGAGGATCAAATGTGACGGCCAGAAGCCCGCCTGCTCCCATTGTATACTGTACCACTCAGCGTGCACTTTCGAGGCGTCCAGCCGAAAAGCCCGTGCTAGGAGGCAAAAGCCCAACAATACCGTGGAGAGCCTACAAGCTCGAGTAGAGAGTCTCGAAGCCAGCCTGGGCCAAGCTGCGCAGAGAATCCACGAGCTTGAAAGCAAAGATGAGGCTATCGCCGCGTCTTTGGGCCCGACTTTGGCTTCTGGGCCCCAAGCGGTCCATGTAAACCTGGAGACACGATACCGCAATGGGCCCTTGGAGTTGCCACCACAGCACGAGGTCCTTTCTGCGACGCAGAGATACCTTGCAACCTTCAACTCTGCCATCCCCCTGTTCAAACCCGAAAGATTGCTGCGTGCCATCAACGGCTGGTACGCATCCTCGGATCAGAGAGATTGCACCACCTGGGCGGCTATCAACACCGTGCTCGCGCTGGCTCATCGTCAGACACCGCCCGAGGAGGCGTCGCCCAGCAAGAACGCAGCCAAATACATCGCCAACGCGCAATCAGTGCTCGCCGACGTCGTCATGGCGGACACGAAGCTATTGAGCGTGCAGGTTCTCGTCGGCATGACCATGCTCTTCCAGGGCGTCCAAGACCTGAAGCCCGCAACGATGCTGATCGCTATGGCCTTGCGTCTGGCGCATCAGCTGGGGCTGCACATGCGAGACAGCTCGACGCACCTCGACGATGATCTCGTGTTGGAAAGGTGTCGCGTGTTTTGGATAGCCTATATCCTCGACCGAGATATCAGCATGCGGACGAAACAGCCACCCGTCCAGCGTGAGATAGACATCAATCTCGAATGGCCCTCGATTGACCCTCAGGATGGGGCTGGCTTCTTTATCACCGCCGACGCCATGTCCAGTTTCAATTTCTTCCTATCCCGGGTACAGCTGGCTCAAATTCAAGGAGAAATCTACGATGTCATGCTTTCGCCGGGTTCCCAGAGCTTGAGCAGTCATGAGAAGCTCGATAAAGCAGCTGGTCTACGCTGCAGACTAAACGACTGGATGTCTCGCGTGCCTCACAGACTCCGACCTGACGCCATACTGCGTGCAGGTGACGTCCACTCGTGTAGAAGTTTTGGCGTCCTCTTCGCCACTCATCTTTTCTGCCGAATCTCCATATGCCAGACTCATATCATGGAAACGCGATGGCTTCAGACGCTGCGAGATTTCGGCAGAGAAGCCGTGCAGGGGGAAGTTGTCTCACCCGCACCGTCACCACTAGGCTGGTACGAGCTTGTCAACGACTGTCGTGAATACATGAAGTTGTTCGCAAGGATAGAACAAAAAGACCCCTCATTCATTTGGTAAGAAACTTCACGCTTCGTTTGAGCTGCTGGTCGTCTCACAACCCTCGAGCTAACTCAGTCTTTTATAGGATGACTGCTTGCACATACATATCTGCGGCGGTTTGCTTGATTGCCAACAACATGTTTAATCCGTATCATGGGAACATGGAATACGACGAGTATCTGGCAAGCATTTCATTCTCCTTCTTGGGTGACATGATCCAGCAAGTACCCTTGGAGTCACTGAAGAAGACACAAGAGTCATGCGAGGAGCTGTTACGGCAGGCTCGCACAGTCGGTCTTCGGATCCCTAGCCAGGATCCTGAACATTGAGCACTTTAACTAGTATATGCTACATAGGGAGAAGGAAATATGGGTTATATCATGTCGATCACGGTTCTGTAATAAATATGGAGGAAATGTTTACAACTGTTTGTGGTGATTTGCCTAAGGTATCCTTCGATAGTGGCAAAAAGTCAGAGGGAGCCATATAATTTCATTGCAGTCATCGATACGGGCGTTGTGCTCTGAATATAGGGTCCATGGCAACTCGGCCTGCTAATTACTTACGCAAAGGTACTACGTCTCCCACGGGGTGGTTCGACAATACGCTGAGTTGATCATGCGCTGCGGCGCAATTGCAGTTGCCTGCTATTCAGTGACAACCTTTCTTGGGTCAGCCCTGAAGACCCTCGGAGGCTCACTCATACTAGCCAGATCGTTGGAACTCATCTAAACGATCTTGCCATGTGAGCACCGAAGACCCGGCTGCCCAGGCAGTTTCACCATTACAAGTCAAATAGGCTATGTATCAAAGCGAACAGATGGCGCAAAACTCGAATTGTAAGGAGTGGAGCGACAGATGACTCTGCCAATCGATGGAGATGTACTATATAATGCTCAAGTTCCGCGGAAGGACATGAACTCCAAGCTTTAAGTGCTGGCTTAGCAATCGACATATTGTTCTATAGGTATATAAAGAACCAAAGATTCGCCCGTAAAGTTGAATTATCATACTCTAGAACAATCTATACACCATTATCCCACGCTCACACATTACCTACTTCACCATGGCATCCCCTCCCTTCAACAGCATCGTTTCATTCACCAAGACCTGGCACAATGATTCCTACCCGGCCATCTCGCCTACGAAGCCCGAGCTCTCGGTGACTGGCAAGCACGTTGTCATCACGGGGGGAGGCACAGGCATCGGCAAGGCGGCCGCCATTGCCTTTGCCCAGGCCGGCGCCAAGTCAGTTTCTATCATTGGGCGCCGAATCGACCGCCTGGAGACTGCTGGGCAGGCCATCATGGAAGCCAACTCGTCGACCCAGGTCGTCTTGCAGGCGGGCGACATCACCGACCGCGAGTCCATCGAGGCGGCTCTGAATGCGGTTGTCGTCAAGATCGGCAGCAAGATTGACATATTCCTCAACAACGCCGGCATGCTTCCAGAGGAGGGTTCGGTCATGGGCTACTCTGAGCCGGAGATCCGTCGAAGCTTCGAGATCAATTTTCTCGGCCCGTTCAACTCCCTGCAGGCATTCACTCCGTTGGCAGCTCCCGGTGCAAAGCTGCTGCACACTGGAAGTTCCATTGCTCACTGGGCTCCTCTCCCAGAAGTCCCAGGAGTGTGGAATTACGCAGCCACAAAAGGGGCGGCGCAGAAGATGATTGAATACTATGCCTCCGAGAACCCGGACATCCACGTGGCGAGCTTCCACCCAGGCATCGTTGGCACCGAAATCAACCCGAAAATCCCAGTTGGTCCCGATACGGGTATGTACTCTTGTTCTCTTTTCAAGCCATTGGGCGGACCGATGAGATGCGTGATATATTAACACAGCTTACAGTGGAGTTGCCTGGTCACTTTGTCGTGTGGCTTGCGTCGGATGAGGCTGCTTTTTTGAGAAACAAGTTCGTCTGGGCGAACTGGGATGTGGAGGAGCTCAAGGCTCAGGAGGAGGAGATCCGGGCATCATCTCTCCTGAGGGTGTCTTTGAATGGCGTCGATGTGTAGTTGGTGCCATATGGCCAGGGAGCCCTCACGGAGGTTTCCCGTTATGCGCCTAACTGGTGCGTCTAAATAAGTATAATTAATAAAAATACCTAGAAAATAATAATAAATAGATCTTTATTTAATATATTTTATATCTAGTTTTCCCTCTTATAGCTTAAATATTCAGGGTATAATTATACTTTAAAGGCAAAACTAAGAAAAACTAATTAGTTTCGGATTTGCAACCCTGGCTGTAGTTAGTTATTTGTGGCTTGGCCTGATAAATAGACACTATGGCTTTGCAGTTGATAGGCAACCTCGTCACAGTCACCGTAACTTATGGCATCTCGCAAGATTACTTCAAGAAAGTCAGTGATAAAGACAAGCCTTTATACATAAGACGCACCTTTCCATCTAATACTTCTATGGCTGCTGCTATGAAAGGTCAAAATAATTAGGTTACGGTGTTTTACGGTATTAGGTTTTAATGCCGTCATATATTAATAATTGTGTCTTTTGCTATTGTGGCTGACAGTCTCGTCATTGGAAATAACAAAAAGACAAGCCTTAGTCCTGTGTCAATTTCATCCATGGTTATTCCTCTCTTCGTGACTCGCTTATCTATCACGTGCGGCATCATTGAACTCTGATCCCCAGGTTGAAGATAACGAAAGGCGAGACAAACTTACATTGGTACTTGTTATGAGGTACCTAACACGTTTGCCGTTGGCGCAGTGGTCTATTATGTACGACAGATCTATTCACAAGTCTGGCATCAGACATTGGTTCGTCTACCTTCATGCTAGGCAACATGGATTGGTGGGCAACAAGGAATGAAAGTAAGAAAGTCAAGATGGAGTCAGTGAGAGGAGGAGGGATTCATGAATTGTGATCCAGATCAGGACGGCTTCAGCCCAGTCAGCGTTAATCAAAGGATCAGCATACATCGGCTAGAACCACCCGTATCCAACAGAGTCCCACAGCAGATTGGGTAGCGTTGAACAGAGCGCAATGTGACAGGCGAAGCCACTGGAATGGAACTCACGCAGTTGTACATACATCTCAACAGTCTCATTCTCGATCTAGTGTACCATCTCGATGTCCGTGTCCCTCTCAGCAAAGTCGCCCCAGAGGCTCTCCTTCGCCCATACCTGGATAGCATCCCCCAAGCCAGGCCCCTGTTCAAGCTTGATAGCACCCTTGGTAGCAAGCACCAGACACTCAAAGAACAGTTTGGTTGCGTCGGCCTTGGTGGTTTGTTGCTCGGGGACCAGGTCATGGAAGATGACAGAAGTCCTCTCCCGAACGTCGGAACTGACGGCAGCTTCAGGGCCGAACTGGTCTCGAAAGACGTAGACGGCATGTTGGGTGGTTATCGGTATCGGGGACCGCTCAGTGGGAATGCTGGGAGGACGAGGACTCGCTTCAAAGGTTGGAATCTCCATCATTGTCTCTTCGCCGGCTATGCTCGGTTCCACGAGGCCCTCCTCTCCAAGCTCAAATGTTGGCTCCTCGACAATTTCTAGTCGTGGTGACCTAGAGACTCTGTACTCTGGTTCAATTTCAGCGGCCGGACGCTTCCGTGCCAGTTGTCTCGCTTCTTGAACAGCATCTAAGGAGAGAATTCCTCGCAGCTCGGGTGCCCAGGCAGAGCTTCGCCCTTCCATGAGAATAGAGGAAACAAAGCCACCAGATACCTGCATATCTACCAAGGCGGCTAGGACTGGGTCTCGTGGGATGAATCTTGTGGATTTGGTTATGCTTTCCCGGTTTGTCTGCTGTTCCTGGATTTGGCGACTTGAAAGAGTAATCTCTTCATCCGGTGCCATGATCCTCCGTCTCTTGACGCGTTGTTCAGGTCGTCGCGAGATAGCGCGTTCCTCTTCAGGTTGGCGGAGTGAGGGAATCTCAGCCTCGATCTGCTGAACGACTTCTTCGCTGATCTCGGACAATGGTGATTCAGGGATTGGAGCGGCACTGATATCGCCTGGATGGAACTCGAACTCTTCACCCACCATCGGAAGTTCGCCAAGTCCTTCTTCAAAGAATGGCTCAATCCCAGCAGTCTCTTTCTCAGATGGCCTTGTTTCAAGTTCGCTTACCATTTCCTCCTCAAACGGGCGAGGAGCTGGCGCTTCTCGTCCAATCTCGATACCGAAATCAAGCTCAAGATCCAAACCAACCATGGGCTCCGCAGCTTCTTCATACATGCCAGTGTATTGGCTCGGGCTCAAATCCTCTGGCAAGGAAATATCACGCAGACTGGCGCGGCGTTTGCGACTGATCGGGGCTACTCCAACATCCTCTATCTGGGACAGGAGCCAGTTCGCGTCGGGGGGAGGAGCCAATTCGAAGCCATTGTAGGGTATTATTTCATCGGGAAGTGTGAAGGCTCCACGGTCAGGACGTTGAAGGGCAATGGGCAGATCATGGTTTCTGCCTGGTCGGAAGGTCTGGAAATATTAATACATGTCATCAGACGGAGTAAAGAGTCCTATACCATCTGCATCATTATCCAAGTATCGTCACAGTCATCCAGCAAGTACCGTGTCTTGCGCTGGTAGATCCGAACAGCTCCGAGTAGTAGCTGACTGCTCAGTCGGAGAGCCATGGGTGCCTGGCTCGGCGTGATCATGAAAGCTATACTGTCGGCGATGTTCGATTGGAGCACATGCTTCTTTGATAGCTTGCGTTGGAGGTTGGCGGAAAGCCAGATGCGAGCCAGTGGCCCGCTCTTCTGGAGTAGAGACTCGGAGTAGAACATGATGCGTCGTCGCGTAACGACGCAAGGCAGAGGAAGCAACAGGGGGTAGAGGTAGTAGTTTAGGGGGAAGGGTAATAGAATAACCGACAATTGAGCTGTGATTAAACAAGGCGAACAGAGAAGCAGTACATCATGGTAAGATAAAAAGACGAGAAGCGACGAGGAAAGTTACGACCTAGACAGTACAAATAAGACGCGAAGGGGATATTTCGTGTCAATGGCATACGCAAAGGTGACATTCGTTGAGTATAACTGACGTCAAGGAGCATACTGGGACGTCTGGCGTCCTGCATGAAGCCCCTTGGCGTTCGGAGAGACACTGTTAACATTGTCCCCCTTTGCCAGACTGAATTACCAGGCACTTTGCAACTACCCAACGTATTGCCCATGTTGTGTTCTCCTCTCATGATATTTTTGTCTTTTCCTGTGATCCTTCACTTTACTTGTCACATATGGAATTGCCAGGTCGGTAGGTATACACTACTGCGTTCCAGACCCTCTATTACTGCTCTGTCTAACTGTTGTTGGGGTTACCATTAAGGTTTGCTAGCTCATCGGTGCGCGTTGATGGTGGCTTATTGGCCCGTCGCGAGGTTTCACTCCCAGTTGATCACGTCGCGCTGTCTGTCGTGTCGCGTCTTTTTGGCGTCATCTTTGACTCTTACACTCTCGTTCAAGTGGTACTTTCCGTCCCTTTAATTAGCTTAACATGAAAGATCACACGGACAGGTATCAGGCGCTGTCTAGTGTCTAGGGTTGGGGTAAGGTGTCAAGCAGCAACCAGTTGCCCTTGAAAACGATGACCAAGTACGAAAGCAGTGTGCTGCTGCAGGCACCTTGGCGGCATCGTGTATGTGTGGGTTGACATATTTCGCATCGGCCTCAGGTGTGACAGCCAGATGTTGCCCTTGGAGATCTTATAAAGAGGGCTTAATGGCGAACCGTCTGACATCATTGTACAAATCACTAGCATTTTTCTGCATTCTCAGCCGGTGGTCGATACACCAACAACGAGCCTCCTGTAACATAAATAAACTCTAGCGGAATAAGACCTGAGAATCACCTAGTATTTACAACCATGCCCGTCATTCAAGGAATGGCCATCATTCTGCCTCCTCGTCATTACTGAGCTTTCTCGATACCGTCCCCTCCCTTGTCACGTTTACACAACCTTAAACAAACGCAGTTCTGGCCACCACTGCTCAGGCAGGTCCAACACGTTGGACGGCTCCAGTCCCCTCACATGCGCGTATCCAACAATCTCGTACTGCGCCTCGTCTTTCCCCCTTCCACCTCGAAGAACCATAGGCATGGCTGCGGCGTCCAACATGACGACATGGTCGCCCACGTCAACGCTCTGGGCTCCAAGACTCGACACGCCGACCAGGCCCGTTCTCGTAACAAAAAAAGTCCTATCTTCAAACAGCCGGGCCCCTTCAGAGCGGAAGAGGCTCTTTCGAATGCTAGTACGACTCGAGTGCCGTGCCGCGGTCTTGTTGATGCTCACGGCGAAATCCTTTATCTCGTTGTCCGGTAGGAGGTCAAGTATCGAAATTCGATCAACATTGAGAAGCATAGCTTTGAAGACGTCACAGTCACTTTCCCTCATCTTGCATGCAATCTTGAGGAGTAGGGTAGACACGAGCTCTACTTCTTCTGCAAACACCGTCTCACTCGCGACCCAGCGTTGAATGGCTCCATAGTCAGGCAGCGGAAGTCCGGGGAAGGAACTGGCCAAGCCATTGATGGCGTGGTCGTGTTCCATATTGCCTTCCCCGCTACTCTGTGTGCCATGTCGCACCGTCTCAAGTATGGCGTTGAAAAACCTGCGAGATGCATCTCGCTGAGTGGCATCCAGGTCGGCTGGCTCCTCCAATGATGGTGTACGTAAATATCGCAGGCTCCTGGCTAAACGGTCAAAGTCAAACAAAGCCGCGCCGAGAAAGTCCGGGCAAGTGAAAGCGGTGTCAATAACAAACGCCTTGACTTGACTCAGCTTCAGAGAGAGCCGTCCGAGGCCATCGCAAACGCTATTGAAGGCTGATGATTTGTCGCCCATCATCGGCGAAACTTCCCCTGTGTTCGGATTCATT
>JABFEX010000819.1:0-16053 GCA_013623515.1 Fusarium illudens | reverse complement strand
ATTAAGATATAATACTATAATATATAGATATTATGTTTTTTAATATAATTAAAGCCCGGCCCTTAATGGGATAATTATGCCGATAGATAGGGAATAACTTTAAATACTGCCTAGTAATCGCTCTTCTCATAGGCGGAAGCTAGCTCTAAGAAGCACCAGTCTTCAACTAAGGGCCACCAAATGGCCTTTCAGCTCCCTTATAAGTTACACTTAGAAGGCAAGCACTCTTACTGTTGTGCTCGGTAGCGTTATTCCGTGATAATTTGAACGGGATTGCCAAGAAGTCCCTTCTTGCCTCGCTTGCTGGGGACAAAGCAGCTCCAACAGACGCGAGAGAACCCGGGCTTCCTCTGAAGAGAAGCTAACGGGTTGATCAAGGTACGACAGAAAAGACATCAAGCCAGTCATAGCAAGTAAGATGCTCATTTGAGTGGTAGGTTGATGAAGATGGCCTACTAGTAAGACGGCACACCGTGCCTCCCATGGAGTCGAACTCAACACTGTCGATTGAGCAAGATCACGTCATGTGGGTATCTACACTGCTGAGGTTTCTTATGGGATCAGTTGCTGATAGGCAACGTACTGATGACCTCCTTATAACTCTCGGTCTATAGGCCAGGTCTCTTGCATTTTGTCAGTGATAAGTGATAATATAGCCCAGAGTTTCAAATAAGATGAGAAGACCAGTATATACCGGATGAAATGATCAGCTTCAGGGCATATCTCCAAGATTGTCTGTAGTGTGTAATTTTGCTCAAGTTGACTCATATCACGTGACTTTGATAATGCCAAGTTTTGCCGCGGGGTAGAATCGGCTTCACGATCCAACATCATCAAGCTTCAACGCAACTGAGCAACAAGCAAGCAGCTTGCCTCCCGTTAAAGACTGCAACATGTTCAAGAAGAAGCCTGAAATCAAAAACTTGGCGCCCTTGAGGTCCTCGGATCGTCGCAAACTCGCTGACCAGATCATCCGGGACTATCAGATTCCCATCCCGCAGCCATCAGCAGATGATCCGTCATCAGGTGCACAGCAGACATTGTCCTCGCTCCGCAGCTCCCTTCTACCAGATTCAACCTCCTCGGCTCGATTCACGACGTCAGCCGGGCCAGACCTAGCCCAGATAGGTGGCACCATCTATGTTGGTGCATACCCTGGGCAGGATGAGAGGATACTTTGGTTCCAATCTGGGAAGAACCCAAAGCTGATACCGACCGTTTATACGCTTTGGCACAACTCCAACATTGTGCCGCTACTACACACGCCGGATTTTGTCGTCGAGGAGAAACTGACCCATGGCTCGGACTTAATGATACCAGGCCTGGTCAAGGCACCAAACGTTGACTGGGACACGAGAGCCAGAACAGGCTCCGTCGCCGCTGTCGCCGGCATGCGAAAAGATACAGTACCATTGTGGGTTGGAACCTGCCAGGTTGACATACGCAACCTGGGACACGATGTCAGAGGGCAGAAGGGTGTTGCGGTAAAAGCCCTCCATTGGGCAGGGGACGAATGCTGGAGCTGGAGACCGCTAGGAAGTGGAGGCCAGGCTCCGCCCGAGACCCTGGAGGGTTGGCAAGGGCTCACGGCACGCCTCACTCAGGGGATTCAGCAGGTGTCCCTGGGAACCGACAAAGAGAAGCAGGGCCAGGACGCAGACGACGGGGTTTCGTTGGACAGTGCAAATCACGAGAGACCAAGTTCCAGGGATGATAGAGAGACGGAGGAGTACCAAGAACAAGAACCCACGACAAACGAGGTCGATGAGGCGTTCCAACAAGCCTTCCTCTACGCGATTCACAAGGCCAAGACGACCAAACCAGGCCCCAACTTTGGCTTTGTTTTCCCTATTCAACCCTCATTTCTCATATCAAACATGATCCAGCCGCATCTCCGGTCTCAGAATCAACAGTACTACACCATCAAGAAGACGTCGTGGAAAAATGCAAAGAAATTCATCAAGCATTTGGACAAGGTCGGCTTGGTGAGATCCAAGGACCGAAATGGCGGCGAGACAGTTATTCTCGGCCTGGACTTTGACGACGAGCAAGTCACTGGATTCAGGCCGTACAACTTGCCAACGTCCAAGGCAGCTGGCCCGGGAGCAGCAAAGAATGGTGAAGGGGAGCGTGGCAGTGGACAAGCCTCCTCCTCCTCCTCTGTCGATCCGTCTATAGGACAGATCCTCACGTTCCAAACAGTCTATCGCGTATCCCCCAAACTCGTACCCACCCTGCTCCCTTCCAAGACCGACTTCTATAGCGCGCAGCAAATCTCGGCCGCTCTGAAGTCATACATTGAGCAACAGCCAGACCTGGGAGGACAAGGAGCGTCAAGCATAAAACTCAACCCCTTCCTCGCGAATGACGTTCTAGGGTCAAACCCGAGCAAAGATGACAGTCAAGCTCTCGCATCAGGACGCATCTCTCGAAGCGCCCTGCAGAGACGTGTGGTGGATGACTCTCATCTTTGCCAACCTTACTACGTCATCAAACGGAACCAGTCCGCGCCTGAGCAAAAACCAAAAGCTGGGCCTCCGCCTCGAGTTCTCGTCACGATCGAAAAACGGACAGGTACCAAGGTCGTCACCAAAATCTCGAACCTCGAGCCATTTTTCATAGACCCGCACTTGCTGGCCCCTGAGCTTCAAAAGAGATGTGCCGGGTCAGCAAGCGTTGGGCAAGCCAGCGGCTCCAGACCTGGCCTGATGGAAATCGTCGTGCAGGGGGACCAGCGAAAAATCCTTGTGGGAGATGTCCTGCCCAGCAGGGGAATCGACGCCAAGTGGGTGGACGTGGTGGATAAGACCAAGTCGAAGAAGAAAAAGTGAGGCGCCAGGTAGTCAGTGGGAGCACACAGGGGATGCATTGGAAAATTTATTGATGTTTGCTGTATGTACATGTAGAGAAAAGCTTGGATTGGCTGTGGCGATGCAATCTTACATATCATCTTGGCATGTCGGGGACTTCCCGAGGAAACACTTCGAAGGTCCAATCCCAGTCGGAAGACTCTCCCCGATTCAAGAATCGGCCCTTTGGTCTGCGGGATCAAGTCCCCCCGGTGGCCCAACAATCAAGCAACAACCAACGTCTTCGTGATGTTGTCATGCCAGAAAGAGGCCTGCGTCCAGGTAGAAACCTTGGTGATACAAGCCTCGGACGATGTGACCCTGCGTAACTCTAAATCTTAATCCCTGGGCTTCAAACTGACCCTCAAACTCTTATCGAGTGATGTAACACTCTGTGCCGCGCGTCATGGATGAACGGAGACCCGTTTTCCCTTGCTGCCAAGCGAGGCTATTCCCTTGGCTTTCAAGAAGAGCGCGTCATACGCTCAGTGGGGGGTGCCAAGAGCATAATCACACCATGAGATATACCTCCTGGCAGCTATCTCGAGCCGCACAGGCCAAGGTATCCAGTAACAAACCCTTAGCAGTTGAATTACCGATGCCAAGACGATCTTGACGCGTGGCAATGCCTGCAACTAAATTACCGTCCCCGCCAAGCTCGCCGAGTGCTGCGGAATTAACGGACATATGCATTTTGCTGACACTGATGACAAAACCGTGGTACAGCACCTTGGCTTTTGTATCCCACATTCACCGGCCGATACGGAGACCAGTATGAGACAAGTATTTAAACTGTTTTCGTCCATTTCACCATGTTTTCATTTCTTACTAATTCTTTCCATTGCCATGCAATAACTCGCTTCCTTCGAATCTCTGGTTGCCTCTCGATCAAGGACTGGACAGGGAATAAGGAGAGTTAGTCAAATATTGGCCGTTAATCTTGCTCCCTGAGACATGTTGCGAATCGCTGCTCTGGCCGCTTCCCTCGCAGCACTATCATGCGAAGCCCTCGTTCCCCGCGCAACAAATAACCGAGATCTTGAACCACTAAAGTTTAACGAGGACGGAGCTTTTCAGATCTGTGTTTTCTCAGACCTTCACTATGCACAAGGTTAGACCCTAATAAACGCATTGAGTGAAGCTCTATGTTGCTAATAAACTGGACTAGACGCATCAGGAACAGGCCCAGAAAAGGACCGTAAATCTTCCAAGGTCATGAGCGATGTGCTTGACTTTGACCCTCCAGATCTGGTCGTGCTTAATGGAGACCTCATAAACGGCGAAGACACATTCGTCGAGAATAGCACCCATTATGTAGACCAGATCGTCGCACCTATGGTGGAGCGAAACCTGACCTGGGCATCTACATATGGAAACCATGATCATAACTACAACATCAACGCGGATGACATTCTGGAGCGCGAACAGACGTGGCCGGGCTCCCGTACCGATAAGATGGTTTCCACGACGAATTCCGGCACTACCAACTACTACCTTCCCGTCTATGCATCCAATTGCACGGAACCTCAAGACTGCAGTCCTGAGCTTCTCCTCTGGTTCTTCGACAGCCGTGGGGGCTTTTACTACCAGGGCCGGCGAAGGGCTCAACCCAACTGGGTAGACTCGAGTGTGGTGGAATGGTTCAACGAAACCACTGCCGCTCTAGTCGAGGAACATGGCAAGGAAATTCCATCACTTGCCTTTGTTCACGTCCCGATCCACGCGTCTCTTCTGTTTCAGCAAGACGTTGGCGTCGATGAGAATTACCAGCCAGGCATCAACGAGGAAGATGTTGTGCAGCAGGGCGATGGGTGGTGCGCCGAGGATGATGATGAGAGCGAGAGCTGTGACTATGGAGATCAGGACCTGCCCTTCATGCGCTCTCTGATATCGACGCCGGGTCTGATCGGGCTCTTTTACGGCCACGATCACGGAAACTCCTGGTGTTACAAGTGGGACTCTCAAATTCCAGGCATGGAAATCACCGGGAATGGCATCAACCTATGTTACGGCCAACACACGGGGTACGGTGGCTATGGCGACTGGATCAGGGGCGGGCGCCGGATCTCCGTGACACAGGAAGGTCTGAAAGACCACGCGGTCGATACGAACATTCTCCTCGAGTCGGGCGAGGTTGTGGGCAGAGTCTCGTTAAACTCCAGCTTCAACACGGACCGCTACGAGTCAACCCCGAATGACAAGACGTATTATACAAGTGGCAGCAGTTCTCAGCCTGCGCCCATGCCAACCATGAGCGGAGTTTACAGGAGTACTTACGCATCAACTGGTGTTGTATGCTTAGTAACGCTTGTCTGGTTGGTTTTATAACGGTCTGGTGGAGGGTCAAGTTGAGAAGAGATTCCACATAGTGTTAGATTTACGCTCAGATATTAAATAGTAGCGATGACATCTAACAATTGCGCCGCTCATGGCATAGTAGGACATTTAGATACTATTGATAAAATAGTATATATAGTTATTAATACTTATTCAACACGGACGAGTCGACAACTGAAGTGTGAAATCGGAGACACTGGGCTTATCTTCACCCCTCGTTTAACCACATTGACATTATGCGTCGCGTCACCCCAGATCTCCTTTAACCAGGCTCTGAATGTCTCCTGGTGGTCAACTCTCCTCATCGTTTCTCCACTAACTATTTCAGGACGTCTCCCGCAAACCCATCTCTTGGCTAAGCATCACCGTCCACGACTTGAACGACGATGACGACGAAGATATCTGTTTAATCACCCTAGCTTGCTTTGGAACGTATGAGCCCCAATTACCTCGGCATGTATTGGAGGGTACCCTACACTTTTGCCCTTGGCATAGTGGTCAATTTTGTACGACACTTGCTAATTATGGCAAACCAACAACATGAGGAATAACACCCGCAAGAGACCCGTTCAGGGACCCCCCTGGCCTCGTTTTGACTTCATCTTCTGATATATGACTGTCCACCATGTTGAGCTCGTTGAGATACCACGTGACCTTGAAAGCGCCACGACAAGTGGCGGGCAGAGGACCGGACGGCCTAAGCCACCCAACCGTGGCGCGCCACAAAAGTGTGATGCTTTTACCCCACGACAACGTTGGCCTGTGGAACAAGGATGTCGATGCAATGTCCAGGGAGTCTATCTGCACGGAGTAAGATGACAGAAACATCATCTTTGTCAGCGGCACATCCAAACCAATCGCGTGTTTTCGGACCCACGAGCCTGCCGAGTGCGACTCTGGCACAGCCACAGACACGAGATGGGGCTAATAAGAGCTATCTAAGCCACAGCTCCCAGCCTCGGTGGCGTCGAGGACTGTGGCTTCACCAGACGACCCCGAGACATCCTGCAAGCAAACAATCCTCGGTCTTGATGATAATGCGTACATGCGAGAAAATCACGAATAATGACCCTTCGTGCCCCGGTCTTCTTGTCACAGAAACGCAAACACAAGAAAGAATGGTAAATACGACGCGAACCCTCGGTATCGAGCTGATGGCAGCTACCTACCCTACGCTTGATTGGATTTGAGTTGAAATTGCGATAAACACAAAATACAGACATCCACCTGCTGAGATGAGCTTGAGTCCGGGAAGCAATGTGATGTCATGGAATAGGAATAGGAATCTATAGCTCTGGGGCATGATTAATGGCTAAATATTACAGTATATAAGCCAAGTCCCAGCCGCGTATTAGAGAAGTTGAAGCACGGCAGCGCATGGTTGGAAGAAAGACAGGTCAAAACCACGTAGCTCAACCATTGTTTTAGTAAATTATGTAAGTTAATCTCAGCGGAGGAAGTCATCTCACCGAAATATGGCAACGGAATAATAACGAGTCCAACCCAAGGGCGGTGAGTTAAATTGTCATGGTCAGTTGCCCAACAGACACCGGTGGCGCGGACCGAACCTCAAGTCGTGAAGACAGAAACAATGGACACGGTTTACGATACTCGCAAAGACAACTGACAAAAGAAGATGGACATACTGCTGGGGCCAGACGATTGGTGGTCGAAGAGAGTGAGAGTCCCTTTGGGGGTTGGGGGCGTGAAACCCCGCAAGTCGATGCATGACCTGACCAACATTGCCTCCCACAGGCGAGCTGTTCTGCAAGGAGAATTCTCATAGCGGGATAGAGGCTAATGGACATGCAGCAAAGTGAGCCGACAATCAGAGGCATTCCCGTGATTATCAACACATTGCTCACGCCTTGCGAGGTTCTCATGTTGGTCCAGAGTCTTCCAAGAGCAACAACACGCGGAGGAATGAACAATGTTATTATAATTCCTAATAACTTGGGAATCGCGTTGCATCCCGCCTTCCGGTCGCAATGTCGGGCCGAGTCACACCTCCAAACCAGCGCAGTGTGTTTCAACAACCCCTGGACCTGCATCCTTGACCTGCCAAGCTTGACGCCAACCGATCCTGGGCCGCTTGTCACGGGCCGATCTCTCCAAGCGATGCTGGTCACACCCTTATTCTTGTTCCTGATGCGGACTGCTACACGTCAGATTAAGAGTGTGCATAAGTGTTCTGCTGCATTACCGATGTGCTTGGGGAAATTGTCAGGCAAGATATACCTATAGGAGGCGACTGCCCCTGACGCCAAGATGTCGCTCCTCCATGTTCCCCCTCAAACTTGAATGTGATAGCCGTGCCTCCTTCTGGTGACAACCATCACACGATGCATCGTCCCGAGGCAATGTTTCCCTCTCCCGGTCAGGGGCCCTAGATATCTTAAGGCAGTGATCACCCTGCTCCGTGCTCAAACCTCGATGAATGTTACACTGTCCCGTGCGTCTGCATTTCCCCACACATTTCATCTTTATTATCCTCCATGAATAACTCGCCATGCTCACATTCATTGGCCGAGGTCACAAGGGCGACGACAGCCGCGACGAGATCGCCCTTGTAGAAATCCAGAGCGAGATGGCAGAATCCACAAAGGACCAGGAAGTTGTTTCAGAACCCGTATCCCAGAGCTCGAGAGCCTGGGCCACGGCTGTCGATGCGGGCCCAGGTCGAATCTCTGTTAGCTCCAACGACATCCCAGAGCACGTCCGTAGGACGCTGCAGAGGGAGCGCCAGGTTACCTTCTGGGGATGCTGTCGTCAGTATCCCAAGGCTGTAGCGTGGTCTCTGCTCCTGTTCTGCACTATAATCATGGAAGCCTTCGACAAATCACTTATTCAAGGCTTCATTGCGTTTCCACCCTTTCGCAGGAGGTTCGGAACTCCCGTCACAGACTTTGATAATCCTTCCGCCGAGCAGGACTACGAGATATCGCCGACATGGCAGATGGGACTGCAAAATGCCGCCATTGCTTGCGAGATTGTTGGGCTTCTTGCCCATGGTTACATTACATATCTCATCGGGTATCGGAAGATGTTGGTCATTTGCCTGATCTGGCTCATGATTGCGATATTCGCCTCCTTCTTTGCCACCAGCATCGCCATGCTTGCCGTTGGACAGGCACTCTGTGGTATTTATCACCCAGTATTGCATCATTCCAATGCACTGAGAGACTGATCCATGCTAGGCTTTCCCTGGGGCGTAATCCAGACCCTCGCCGCTACCTATGCCGCCGAGGTGGTCCCATCAACCTTGCGAGCAATCCTGCTGAGCAACGTCAACATGTGCTGGTTGATTGGACAATTTGCAGCCATGGGTGTTCTTCGCATCTTTGTTGACGACAAAACCGAATGGTCTTATCGACTACCGTTTGCCATTCAATGGGCCATCGCCGTGCCTCTTATCATTGGCGTGTGCTTTTGCCCCAACAGTCCATGTGAGCACTCCCTTTCCCCAGGGATTCTTTGAGACGTCACATCTGACTTGACTTGACAGGGTGGCTTATTCGTCATGAACGCCCGGTCGAGGCTCGCCGGGCTCTGAAAAGACTGACCAACGGCCATAATCTCAACATTGAGGACACCATCGTCGTCATGGAGCACACGAATATGCTCGAAAACAAGTATAACTACGGAGGCGCAAGCTATAGTGACTGCTTCAAGGGGGCGAATCGGCGCAGGACCGAGATTGCGTGCGCTGTCTGGGCATGCCAGGCCCTATGCGGCTCTACCCTGACCTCATACGGGGCCTACTTCCTTACCCAGGCCGGATTTAATGCCTCGCACTCATTCACTCTATCGACCGGCATGTACGGCATGGGTATCCTGGGGGGCATGATCTCTTGGGTCTTCCTCTCTTTCGTCGGCCGTCGCAAGCTTTATCTCACTGGACTAGCATTTGCCCTTGGGTTCTTGATAGTTGGCGGCATATCGTCTATTGCCTTGGCCTCGACCGGTGTGACCAATTGGATTCTGGGCGGCACCATCATCGCCATGACCTTTACGTATAACATCACCGTCGGTCCTGTTTGCTACGTCCTGGTTGCCGAGATCCCCTCGACACGGCTACGCGTCAAGACGGTTGCTCTTGCAAGAGTCACCTACAACATCTTTATGATGCTCAATAACGTCGTGGTCCCCCAGATGCTGAGTCCAACGGCATGGAACCTGAAGGGCAAAGTGTGTTTTGTATACATTGGCACGACGATCCTATGCTTGATCTGGGCTTACATGAGACTACCCGAGTCCAAGGCACTGTCGTACCTGGAGTTGGATATTCTATTCGAAAAGAGGGCGCCAACAAAGAAGTTCAAGGAGTTTCAGGATCGTCTGCAGGGCACTGCTTACATGAGTGCATCAAAGATTGAGAGGTCCAAGAATCCTTGGCATGGATGGATGGCATACTCGTGACACCGATTGTTTCTTTTGTTTAGATATCAAAGTGTATAGTATCGTTTATTGGGATGAGGATAGCGGCGGGGGTTATTTTTGGGCAAAAAGAGTTGAGGATCAACGGTTTCGCTGACAGAATCTGCTGTTGTTGGGAATGAATTGATGGTATTACAATGAAAACACATGGGGCTTCCGGAAGAGCTTATATTGGTTTTAACTAGCTCCATGCCGGGATATCTGATTACATAACATGACACTTGCGTGTCTCCAACCATGGATTTGCACCAGGGGTAGTGATCTAGCCTGGTCAGTGGACATATACTCCATAACCGTATAAGTGCTGATGAAGGGACTGTCTTCAATGGCAGTGGAGCATGTTCTTTCATTGAGTGATACATTGGCCGAGTGGGGAGACGGAGAGATGGGCTTTCCTATTCCCGTTGATTCTTCTTATTGCCCAGTCCAGAAGGCGCCGCGAGTCGTATAGCTGGCTTCGAAGGCTGCTGTTGCTCAGTGCTCTTGCGCCTTCGTGGAGCCCAATGAATCTCGGCCAAGGTTATGTGAGATTGAATAGACAAAGCTTAGGCTTAAAGTTCTGGTCAAACACATTGCCTGAGGGAAAAGCGTCCCAGTCCCTGTGTTTAAAAATGTCTACCGGAAAGAGCCAGAACCCGAAGGCTGTTGGAGTCCCTTCCTCCAAGTCGTGGTAGCCTTCTTGGCCATGTATGTTGCAATTGCGCGTCTCGAGTTGTATTAAAACCTGTCTTCTTTGTGCCTGTGCCCAACACTTTCTCCCTGTCTCGGGCGACAGGCGAATCAATCAACTCAACAACCATCCACAACACATAACAGTTCATGGCAAGCTCATGAAGCCTCAGCCAGTAAGTCTCATTTACCCACTGCCTCGGTACCTGAAGATTACATGTCAGTTTCTAAATCTCCTTGGTGTTATCTGTGCTGCCCAGGGGTGCATTCTCCCAGAAACTGACTCTCATTCCGCTAAATGTCGTCGACAGTGAGCCACCAGTTGTGACCGATTATGATGATGCCGGGTAGAGAATCCGGTAGTCCAAACTGTTGGTTGGGCTGGTAGGAATCGTCTGGAGCCGTAGCAACTGGTCGCCTCTCGCGGACGGGTAAGAACTGGTGAGGTTGCCGCACAGGAGGCTCTTGGCCTGTAGTTGACTCGTCCTCATACGCCCGTGCTAGTGCCCCTTGACTTCCTCGTTGATCTCCCAAGTCTCTGCCAAATTCCTAAGGAAAGCCCAGTGTGCCGCCTGCCACACCCTGGGCTGCAGCTTGGCAACGTCAAATCCCTCAGTCGGCTTCTTAGTCTCGATGCTCAGGGCGATGAATCGCTCTTGTACAGGCTCGAAATATGTTAAATTGAAGGCCTTACCGGGTAGCTGATGGACCAGACGCCCGATGGTGTCTGCGGCTGGCGATGGGGTCTTCGGGCGGTGTCATTGATGGGTGTCAAGCATAATAGTAACAATAGTCTTGAGGTTGACCATGATCCGGACTGCAACATCAGAACCCTACCTACTACTAAACCACGTCAAATGATCTGCTATGTTCCGACCGGAAGCCCAGAGATGCCTGCTATGGAGAGCATCACCCCTACAGTCCCAGCAGCAGCAACCTCTTAAGCAAATGACGCCGAAGACACTGGTAATACCATAACAGCTGATTACTACAGCTTAGAGCATCTTAGTTGGCTCCCCTACGATATGATCTACCAATTACAGACGTCTACGGCGTCCATGCTCCGAGACACGACGGAAATTGGAGGGGAAAGGTTCCAAAGGGGCTCAAGGGAGAAGGCGGCAGCCGGAGAGAAGCTAGAGACAATATGGACCCAGCTCCCACCACCAGATGGACTCACGCGTTCCTTTAGACCTCCAGACTGGATACCGCGCTGGCTGGTGGTACCACGCTCCATAACTCTCAGGTGATGACAGACGACGAGATCGGTATATGCTTTCAAACAGGCAGTTCGGCGCCGAGGTTGGAAATCACCTTATGGTCCAAGCATGAAGTCCAAGCCGCTTGGGGAATTTCGGCGCCGAGGGTATTTATCAAGCCTTCCCAGTCAAGACTTGGGCTGCTTCTCCATACCGACGCTTCCGTGGCTCAATTCCACTTCTAAGACCCTTTCCCACGTTGGTAGAAACATTTTAAAGGGCCGTTTCCTCCCTCTACAGAGATGCAGCTTGTCACCAAACTACGTTTTCTAGAGATATTTTTCATCTTTCTTGACCACGATGGCAACTATCAACTACTACCAGAGACTGACTGAAGAATACAACTTGAACAACACACCGCTCCTTGTCGCCTCGGCGGTCAGCTTCGCGGTGGGATACGTGCAATATGTCTACGCCATCCGGGTTTTGCTACGCGAAGGCAATGGGCCCATCCCTTTCTGGATGCACTCCTTTTACCTCGCACACGACTCTACCTGGTCTTATATCCTTGGAGGCGCTGCTTCACGATATGGCGAGCACTGGTTTCTTCGAGGAACTTCGACGGCCTTGTTTCTCTGGACCACCCTTGAGGTTTTCTGCATCCATCACTCCATCACCAAGACTCGCCAAGCATGCTTCTCTTCCATTTTCGGGCCCAACCCCCCCTTGGGCTACGTTGTTTGCTATGCAGCCTTCCTACAGATGGCCATGTACTGCGTTGTCATGTTTGGCATCATCTTGATGGGTGAAGGCTGCGTCATGCAATGGTTCTGCCTGACAAACGTCCTCATCATCGTCGGCCCAACCAACGAGTATCTTCGGCGTGGCTCGCGAGATGGTCTTGCCCTAGGGTTTTGCCTCGTCAACATCATCTGTGCGGTCTGGACCTTTACACCTTTTAGCATGTGGGCCCTCACAATCCCCGAGATCTTTGCCCAACCTGCGTACTACTGCGCTGGCGGTTTCATGTTCATCTACTCGATATGGGCATTCTACATCGTCCACAGTCTCCCAGCTAAGAAACCTTCAAAGGCGGACCCATCTCCCATATGGTAACTTTAAGGATTGGAAATTAGAGGAGACAATAGCATATTTTCAGGGGCCTCGATCTAGGAAATATGATTACTTTGCGGGGATATTTCATGTTGGATATTTTAAACCTGAGAAACGGCCAAAGAAACATACATTGGAGGCATTTTCCCAGCTTCTCTAGTATTTCTCGGGCAATCAATCTCGGTCTTGTCGTTTTGGGGTCCCTTCCTTTGGCCGAGACCGACGATCGATGGTCACTTGTCTTCGAGGTTGAAATGCTTAGGTGGCAGATCTACAATCATGCTCCCTATGTCTCGATTCTGGATAGTTCAGGAAGAAGGTTGTGGTTGTCGACGAGAAGAATATAGGGTGCGCAACTGTTACGTTGGTATTTCAGTGAGCAACTGTGGTGGTCTATTGTCTGGTGCCCTCTTCCAACCCCTGAATGACTAGTTTCTCATAAGAAATCATTTTCCAGCTGCTGAAAGGTTCCTTGACGTCGCGTTAGTGAGTAGTGGGCTTTGTCGTGCATATGCCGTTCAATCGATAGGCGTGATACCGACGAGGCGGTCCTGATGAAGCAGTGCTGGCTTCTCATCATTGGTAGGTTCGTCAGCAAGAACCAGTTTGGTTTACATCTTTTGTCATGAATATTATACATGATAACAACTAACTTTAGGGCCATCATCTGCTGCAGCGTGTATACAGACCTCGTACAGAGTCGAGCGTGTCAATCAGCCGCCATTCCCCCTCAGAATATGAGGCTTTCCGCCAACCAATTCAAGCACATACGACCATACCCACTGGAGAACTCGGGATCCCGTCCGCTCTCCCATAGATAAGCCAGTGAGGGGCGGATTAGTAGTTGGGTCGGTGACGACCAGCGAATCCCCGCTGTTGTATGTATTTTTGCCGTTTTTCTCTTTTTCTTTTTTGTCCTCGAGCTCTTTCTATGGACATTGACTTCCCCCTCAGCGTCTATCTCTTAAAGAGAAGTGACGCAAAGACCTTTTGCCGCCGGGTGAGGGCCGCTTGGAAGGGCTTACCGTTACTAGGAGCTCCGGTAACCGAGATCAACTACGAGGAAAGAACCGGCCCTGTAACGCAACGATGACGAGGCTCAAGTCCGACATGGAGGCAAGTCACTCTGTCTTGGTCTGTTTCCACCGCTCGAAATCTCCCAATCATCGGCGAGCTGCTTTGTTTCCCTGCGTGTTCACTGCATCTATGTAGGTGCACCAAGTTTCTCTACCGCCATGCAAATATCATATCCCTTAACCCCAATCCAATTCCATCTTGACGATCATTGTACCCTATACAACTATCCAGAACCGAGGTGTGTCCTATTTGTCACACGAGGTGTTGACAATGCGCACATTCCTCATCCTCATCACCTCATGATTGCCACAGGCATTTCTAGAGACCATACTCAGGAGACGCATGACGAAAGATTATCTTACAATGCATGCATGCATACCCAAGAAATAGTCGAGAAACGGTATCCAAGATCGAGCGACCGAAAAACGCCATAAGCCCGGCCAAGAGTCCAGCTCTTTGGGTTTGTTCGCCAGTCAAAGTTGAGCTATGATGTTGCTATTCAGTGTGCTGTAATCTTGCAGGGCCGCAGGAGAGAACCAAGTGACCAAGGCAGGAGGCACAGTACTACTTTCACTACTTATAATAGCACTCAGGACTTGTCATAGTCCTTCCATCCCTTGCTCCCATCATCATACCACTGAAACTTCGCCTTTGCAGGTCCCTCCGGAGAAAGCACTGCCCTCCTCCTCGCGGTCTGAGGGAAAGCGGCGTCCAGTGCCAGCTGTGCCATTGTGTTCTCGATCTCTCCTGGATACCACTCATGTAACCCAAGTTCCGATTCTTTCCCACGAGCATCTAGAATGATGTCAAGCCGCGTCGGATAAGTCTCATGGGCCTTTGAAATGACCTGAGTTGTTGCTGAGAGAGAGTCGACGAGAATAGCGATAGAAGCAAAGGAACTGTAGACTTCAGTGACAAAGTAGCGCAGTCTGGGGAGTCTTGATAGCGGCATGAAGAGTCTTTGAGGGTCATCTTTCGTCCTGCGATTTGGTTCCTTGGAGAAGAAGTCGGAAATCGTCCATAGATCACCGAGTTGATCTGGAGGGGCTTGGTCATCCGAGTCAGGTGCTCGCCGGACAAGACTCTTGAGGAAGTTCACATCAGCCGTGGCTGGATTAATCGTCTGTATCCTCCGGCCTCTGTAACGAGCGCAGAGGAGCATTGTGTTGGGGTCTCCATCCCAGCCCGCCTCGATGTGAAACGTTGCATCAGTTGTTGAGCTCGGCCCTGAATCAAGAGTTTCGCCCTCAGGCAACGAAACAAGCTTGGGGCCAGAGATGTAGCTGCCTTCCTTGAGGGTGTCTGGGACTCCAGGTCGTACCAAGCCATTGATGCCGACTGGGATTCCACTCACATCGGCGTCAACCAGCACGAAGCGACCTACGTCCTTCAAGGTGACGCACGGCCGGAGTAGGCTGTAGGTCAGTAGAGCTCTCCTGTCGACGACGCCGAGACACCAGCTGTTGCGACTATATACGGCCTTTTCGAACGTGGAGACGATCAGGTCGGTGCCGATACATAGGCCGCACAGGATGTCAATGACGGTTTCTCTTGGGAGACAGCGGATTCCTGGTGCTCTCGCCTTGCCCTTGACCAAATAGAAAGCGGACATTTTGCAGAGAAACGTCACATGTCGGAACCCCCAGTTGCCGTCCACGACTCTAAGCCCAAGCATCGAGGTATCAACAAGGTCGAGGAAGATGGCATAGTAATAGCCCATGAAGAATGCTTGAAACACTGTGAAGGCGTTGATCTTCGCCACGTCTTGCATCTCTGGACTTTGGATGCTGGATGCGGAACGTGGGCCTTCCATCGTTTGTTCATGCAACCACTCGAGGACCGAAGGAGGTTCCTCGCGGAGGGTACGTTCGAGGGCTTGGCAGATCTCGTTGTTGACGGCGAAGCCGAGCGAGGAGGCCAGGTCATGGATTTCTGTCGCGATCCTGGCCGCTGGGCTTCCGGTGTCGTAGAAGACAAATTCGAGGTCCTGGTCTTTGTTGAGCAGTATTCTAGGAGGGACTAGTGGTCGACAGGCGATGAACTTGGCTGTCTTTTGGCCTTCAGACCATGCTGCCCGGCACCTGTTTGCCGTCTCCGAGTCGACGGGGAACTTGCTCAGGGACTCGTGTGGGCAATCCAGGTTGACGGTCGTGCAGGCTGGTCGAGACAGGACCGCGGCAAGAGGCAGCGTAGACCTCGTGGCCCAAGCATCATCGGGTGTATACTGGAGCTGAATAGGCCCTGAGTTGGGTCTGGCGCCGAGACCTTGGACGTCGAGTATATCGATCCCGAGCTGAGATAGGCACAAGCCAAACCCGGCAACATCAGAGGAAGCAATAACGTGGCGTTCTGACCACTATGTTCAAAGATAT